>PVJH01008082.1:0-88514 GCA_004026705.1 Nesogale talazaci | reverse complement strand
AAAGCTTTTATTACTTAAAACATACTTTCCAAAGCATCCTCTAGTTTTATAAGAATTATTGCTCCTAATTCAGTGTTTAAATCTCAATAAAGACAGTTACATTTAAAGTATGGAAAATTTATTAAGAAACATTTAATCTAAATAAAAATGCTTTAGATCTGTTTAAACAAAGAACTCATAATTCAGAAGATGTTTAAAAGACTGAACCTTTGTAAATGTTTCTCAGAGAGTAAGTTGAGCAAAAACTTTGCGACGAGTGATTGGGTAGACTAGAGTATAACAGCAGATGGAGGATGGGAAGGATCAAGAGTAGAGGAAGAGTTTGAAACTGCAAGACCAAAAGAGAATCATGCATGAGGTCAGTTCCCCCAAAGAGGGTGGAGAAGGCAATGCCAGAGCCTCCTTGACACAGAGGGGGAGCAATTCTTCAGGGATCAGAGGAAAGTGCGTGAAGGAGCAGAGTAAGCTTGAGTAGTAAGAGACTGAGTGCTTGCATTGACTGGTTTCCATTTATCAGCAACAAAAATGGACAGGTGAGACGTAGAAACAAGAGACAAGTTTAGAGTAGCTGTTTGTGATGAAAGTGCTAATTGGACACAGAAAATGAATAAAATAGTTAATGAACTTGAAGGAAGGTGCATAGGAGGTTGCATCACACATTTGTTGATGGCACCAGCCTTTATTGTGTCTAATGCCCCCCTCTCACACACAGGGCAGACATCTTGTGTCTTTTAGTGCTGCCATAGCACAAATACAACAGATGGGTGGCAAGCGGTCTCTTATTTTTCAACAGTTTTAGAAGCTAAAAGTCAGTCTTCAGGTCTCATTCATAGTGATTCCTTCTTTTAGGTCATCCTGAACATTCCTTCATTACATGGCTTCTAGATGACCCTCCAGTGGCATTTCCCTCCCTCCTTCCTTGTGTGAATTTGTATGGGTCTAATTTGCCCTTCTGATAGCTCAGGAATGATTAGGGTTAGGAGACATCTGTTGATACTGAGAACCAGACAAGTGCCAGGATCAGGAGAGAAGGTTCACAGGTTATTCTATAGGGAATGATTAAGAACGTTGATTTTGGAGTTCACCTGGGATTGAATCCTAGCTTTACCAACTCCCATTTGGGACACCTTGGGCAAGGTAAGTGATTTTCTCATCTCAGTTTATGTGCCTAAAAACCAGACACCTTGCATCCTGTTGATTCTCACATATATGGATCATACCAAGTGTTCTCAAGACTTTCTATATTTATGGTCAGAGACAGAGTCAACCTTTTCATGGAGCAACTGGTGGACTGGAACGCAGATTTTGCAGTTAGCAGTCCAATACTTACCCAACACAGTCATCAAAGCTTCTTTCTACAGGCCAGTGGGGGAGTTTTAATGGGACTTTGGGAGGATTAGCATAAGTCAATAAATATCAAGAACTAGAAGAGTACCTGACATATCACTAAGGCTATTGTGATAAAATATAACAGCAAAATAGTAGCCATCAAGATTACACTAATGTTTCCAAGGATAAGAAACTGGAAACACTGAGATACAGATCACTTAAGAGAATATGAGATTCCTAGAAATGCAAAGATAGTTGTAATTGCTGACCAAGGCTGCCCATCTAAGAATGCTTTCCTGATGTGCTAAATTAAAATTTAAAAGTTTTCCTTCTTGAGAGGAACAAATGCAAGTGACTTTAACAAAATGTTGATATCTTATATTTCAGCATGCAGTCAGACATTTTGGCACAGAAACAGTTTGTCCACAGCACTAGCTGCACCAAGGAGTCCTGCTGGAATGGCTGCTGTTGGGGCTTCGGTGGGAACTGATATGGCAACTGCTGTCTCATCTTCTCTTGGTGTGATGTCACTCAGCCCCCGGCTTTGTGAATTTTTACCCTGTGGATTCCACACTAAATTCACTGATGCTTATATATCCAAAAGGGGCCCTAGTGGATCAGTGGATTAAGCATCGGGCTGCTAATGATAGGTCATTCATTTGCCTTTTAGTCAGAAAGAAGGTATCACCAGAGAGGCAAACCAAGTAACGAACCCTTCTGGATGGTTCTTTCCTATCAATGGCAGGTGTGAGGATCATACGTCATAAAACCCTCAAGTTTGTTAATGGCTATTCCTTGAAATAAGAAGTTTGAAGGGACTTTGAAAGGTCATTTAGCCCTACTCACCAGCTAGGAGAAAAAAAAATAAAATAACTGCACACTCTAATAAAGTCATGCTGTTTTTTAGGGACTTTGTGAAAGGAGATTTCACAATCTCCCTCAGAAATACAGTTCGGTTTTTTAACAACTCTCATTGTAGAAAAGGTCATTTTAATATCTAACCAGACTTTCAATTGCTATCATAAAAGCCCAGGCCTTCCTTTTCAGTTCTTGTTAGAAATGACGAGGAGGTGGTTACTAGCTTCATCATAAATGAGCGGTCACTGAGCACCAGTGGTGAGTCTGTTCTCTTTTTATAACAGCCCTTGATGCATTAAAGATCACCACAAAGTCACTTTATAGCTCTCCTTTCTCCAGGCCAAATGAATCCACAAACATACCCTCTCCAGAATGCTAGTTTCCAACTTTCTATTCATCTCTGTGTCTTTCTCTACCCATGCCCTATTCCCTTTCCAGCAATGAGCACTTTTCTCAATTCAAAAGCCCCAAACCCACTGCCATCAAGTTGATTCCAACTCATAGAGACCTCATCTAGGGTTTCTGAGACTGCAGTCTCTCCAGGAGCCAAGAGTCTCATCTTATGCTGGTGGGTTTGAACTGTCAACAAGCAGGTAGCCAGCCAGCCATGCTTACCAGACAGCATCACCAGGGCTCTTTCCATTCCTCGTTAACTATGATTAATTTGGAATATAAGAGACTTCTTAGTCACTTTTTTTTTTTAATTAATGGATGATACACTCTTTTTTAAAAAAACCATATAGTGGATTTTCCAAGTTTTGTTTGAAGTTTATTTGATGCTTGAACATAGGGACTAGGGATGAAGCATGCAGAGAAGGCTCCAGTAACCTGTTGATATGTAAAGCTCCTGTTTATGAAACATAAAACCAGAGAAAAATATTGTGTGTACCAAAGGCAGAATATCCTGTTTCATTGCAAGACATCAACATAGTTGATAAAAATCACTTGGAGCTCACAAGCTGGCAGTGCTGTGTCTGTGAAAAGAAGACCTAGCATTAAATAAATATCTGTATGCATAAATGTCGATAGAAGCAGGTCCTGATAGCAGAGGCTTTACCTAAGAATGTGGATCATGTAATAGTTCTCATTAACTGATGAGTCATTGTACATAGTGGCTTTCAAGTCTTTGTTTGGAAATGATAGGTTATTAACTGCATTTTGAATCAGGGGCTAGCGTGCTAGCATTAGAAAAATTATAGTAAAATATGATTAAAATGAGTTTTAAATTTTAATGTTAATGCAAAAGTTCAGAACGCAATAAGTTAACAGGGTTTCTGACTTGGCAAAGACATTTTCATGAGGTGGGGTAGGGGAGGTCTCCGACTTTCCCTTGATGAATGGATAGAGAAGAGTAGGAACTGGATGCCTGGTAAGACAGGAGGGTGCTTCAGTGATCAATACAAGGGACGTTTCACCAGCAGGTGTTTAGCTAGTAGGTGGGTTAGTTTACAATTTAAGGTGCACAGTAGTGCAGCCAGAGGGAATGTGAGGCCCCCAGAGCCAACTGCGCCTTGTTATCATATTGTTAATGGAATTGTTCTGGGGAGCAATGACAGTGGACTCTGCAAAGTAGGAGGAAAAGAAGCAAGAGAAAAAGGAGGAGGAGGGTAAACAGAAAAAAAAGGAGGAAGAAGAAAAGGAGAAAGATAAGGAGGAAAGAGAAAAAGAAAGCAGTCCATTTGATGAATTTAAGCTCTCGGTAAAGATATTTATCCCTTCAGAAGTCAGTCGATGACTTTGGAAGACTTCTGTAACTGCATTAAGAGTCCTATAACCTGCCTGGTCTCCCACTGTTTTTAGACAGCAAACACTAAGGATTTAAGTCATGTGTTGATTCATCGACATAGCCTCATTCCTGTTATGTGGCTGGCGCTCCACAAAGGCTTGCTGCTTTAATACAATGACGATGTCATGAGTTCTTAATGCTCAGCACAGATTGTTCCTGTAAGTTAAATACCACTTCCATTATCTTGTCATAGAAATCCCTCTGCCTTGACTCCTAGTTTTTAGAGACTTCGGTCCTACCACGTGGCCGGGTGTGCTTTTTAAGGAGCAATGCTTTCCACACCGTTCTCACTCCTTTCTTCCTCCCACTCTATCCCCAAAGTACTCACTTTCTGAAAATTCTATAATTTTATATTTCATTCTCTTAACTTAAATAGGTTCTGAAAATATTCCTGGAAGAGCAAGCACATAGAGTCATATGAAACTTTTATATCTCTGTCAGAACGCGCGCAGGGTGTGCTGCTCAAAACAAGACATGTGTCTGGAGGGAGAATGGGAATTTGATTACATGGAGGCCAGAGAGGAGGAACATAAAGGGTAAACTGGGAACCCAGGGGAACAAAGATAGCTTGTTCTCGTTACTCAATTTTGTCTCGGGATGATCCTGCCCATTAATGTCCATTTTCCACAAAGACATACTCACTGGTTGCCAGCCCTTCTTATTTGAGGACCTGTGTAGATAAAGAGGCTGTTGTCTCTTCTTTGCCAACTCAGCAGCAAAGCAGCTGCATTCCCTACCCTCTCAGGCTGTTCCTCGATGTGCGTTCCGTTGCTGAGCAGGTGTGTTTTCCCTGGTTACACCTTTTGAAGGTGATTATATCATCAGTCAATACAGCCCAAGCACCGCTGGGGAGAAAAACAGAGCAGTTGGTCCAAAGTGCCCTCACCACGCATACTACCCTGGCGTGGTGCATCTGTTGTCTTCTGTGACGTCTCTCTGCTGGAGTATTCTGTTCTCCAGCAAGTTGACCTTGAGACAGATTGATTCTAGGGAGGGTGGGAGATGAGGGAGTGAGCGTTTTTCTCCTACATAGACATGGACAGGCAGGGGACTCCAGAGGGTGTTGTCGGTCATCAGGAGGCTACGTGGTCAGAGAAGCTTGTCTCCATCCTGGTCCCTCTCTCATTTGGATCATTATGGAGCCAGAACTATTATTTCTCCACACCCACCTGGCTTTCCTGCTTCTTAAAGTACGTCATCATTCTTTGACTTTCCAGGTACTGCGCTTTCTGATGGTGGTGCTCACATGTGAGAATTATTTTTGTGTGTTTACTGCCCGCTTACTGAGCTGGTTCTGCTTGCTTTCCTTGTTCACGCTTTCATCCGGTAGCACCTCATTTTACAGTCCACTAACTTCGTTGAAAATAAATTCACTTTACTTGTGTGGTTAGTATTACTCATTTGATAACATAAGTGCCATATTAGGGTGCAGTGAATGCATAGTAAGTGCCATGCAATTACAAGGTAAATATACGATGGGCTTATTGTATCCTCTAGGCCCAACACCAGGTGACATAGTAATTACTTTTGGACCTATTAAGTGTACTTACCACATAATCTGTAGGAAGATTAATTTTGCAGTTAGCACTTGCCACCCTCCATTTCCACACACTTTCCAAGAGGAGACCTCTTTTAGGATTATGTGGTCTCCAATAAATCTCTTATGTGGAATTGCCTTAGCCATCATGAATGCCCTCCGGAAACAAACCACGCCCAGACAACACTTAGCCAAAGGGTTGGAAAACAGTTACAACCTTTTGCGGTGGGGTGGGAGACACCCAAATTCTAAATCCAAACTAACGCTCTTATTTTTGCTTTGCCCATGCATTCAATAGGATGGAGTAGGAGAGGTACGGGAGAAACAGCATGTGCCCCCTTCAGAGTTTAGTTCTCTTGCACAAAGTAAAGTGTGAGAACCTCGCACTGAAACAGTGCTGGAAAGCACTTGTTATTGACCTGCGCCGTCTACGACCAACAGGTCTACGGATCTCACAACAAAGCTTCCCTCACTGCGATTTGATATGCTAAGCTGATGTTAGCCACTGTCCCCACAAATGGAATGATGGGTGCCACAGTGAGAGTGTGTTGTTGTGAGCTCTGCTCCTTTCCCCCCCGCGGATGTCTGCACTATCTTCTTTCCCTCAGATGCCCCTTGGGAATGCATGTGCCCAGGTCCTATAGGAGCCGAGGGTCACCCACAGTCTGTCATTCTCTGTGGGTCTCATGTCCTCCATTGAATAACAATAAAGTGTAAGCAAAGAGTCCTTTGCAGGTAAAGATGGCTTCCTAAAACGAGTAACTTACCGAATTGTCTTTTTTTTAACTAGGGAAAAAATATATTTTCTTTGCAAATTTGATTCCCTTCAAGAGTCAACTAAATGGGAAACGTGTGACTGGAGGGCAGCTCTTTGACCACCAGCCCCTTGACTGACAGAGGCATTTTAGCCACACGAGTCTTGTGGGAAGGGGAGCACAACTGGTGGTGGGTGATGTATGTCATTTTCTACGAGCAGTAGTTCACAGCTCCAGTCACCTTTCCTTTTGCCCCCCAGGGTGGCTCTTCGGCTGGGTGCGGATGCTGACCATTGAGGATTTCCCTTCTGTCTTTCAGGCATTGAGAATGCCAGTGACATTGCTCTGTACTCGGGCTTGGGTGCTGCTGTCGTGGCTGTTGCAGTCCTGGTCATTGGTGTGACCCTTTATAGACGGAGCCAGAGTGACTACGGCGTGGACGTCATTGACTCTTCTGCATTGACAGGTGGCTTCCAGACCTTCAACTTCAAAACAGTGCGTCAAGGTCAGCGGCTTAGGTACCCACCACACTCCAGCCTCAGGGCCATAGACTGCACTCACACAGGGCCACCAGGGTTCACCTGCGCCCCGTGTGAACGTAGCTCTTGGCACCCGGAGCCGCTGCCAGATCATCTTCATACATTAGGAGACCAAGCTCAATCCGGTGGCCTGTTTAAGTGCTTGATGGCTACGAAGACCAACATAATTCAGTTGGCCATTGGTGCCTTGTTTACATTTAGATCATCTAGCTTTCTTTCTTAAGGAATCCACTTTGAGGGTTTCAGTGAGGGGGTGTTCAGAAGGATCATGGAGCAAAATGAAAAGCAATGCAATGTCCCCATGATCTCTTTGAACTACTTACATGCTCAAGTTTAGAGACCATCCTCCTCTATATCGCATGCTCTCAAGTATACATTTACTCTATGACATATTAGGTGTGGTTATTTTTGCTGCTCCTGTTTTAAATGTTAAAGGAGTTTAGGAGATATATAATAGGTCAGTTAGCCCAGAGGGAAAAATGAAATTCTCAGGCTCCACGATTCTCAGCTATTGCCATGTCCAAGCAATCTTTTTTGCTTGGGGAGGGAAAATCTGTCATGTCACAAGACAGGAATACTCATTTTCAAAACAGAGAGTCATTTAATTCTCTTCTGTGAACCAAATCTATTTCTGATCGTGAGATGGGGATGAGACATATACTCTTTTTTTTTTTTTTTTCATTTCAGGGGAAAAAATGAAACTGGCTCTCTGCAGAGGATGAAGTCTCTACCTTGACTCTCATCTTCAATATTGTCACCTTGTGTTCTGTTCATTGTGTATCAATACGGCCTGTGGTGCAGGGCAAGGAAAGGTTTCACTGCTCAGCAGTACTGGAGTAGACAGGGTCAGAAGTTGAATCCCAAACAAGCTAGTAAAACAAATTGGGAGATGAGTAGAAAGAACGGGAGGGTTTTAGGCCTTGTCACTTGCTCCAGGGTTTCTCAGCAGGAGGTATCTGCATGTCCCTAGAGAAGAGCACACTGCGTGTATTTGCATATAAAGGCTTATATGTAGGATTTAATTAGTGATAAATTCTAAATATCTAATTTTTGTGCCATGGAGGAAGCTAGAAATCTATTTCTATAATATAATGAGACACCCATATCTTAGACTATACCTTGAAAATATAGAAAATGTAGTGGTGGGAAAGGCAGCTTTAGGCATGGGACCAGAAGTTTTTAAGTCATCTGACTCTGGGTCCAAAATTGCTTTTTAGAAAAAAATTCACTCCTATCAGATTGATTTCACCTTGCAGTACATAGGCCCATCCAGGACAGAGTAGAATTGCTCCATAGGTTTTTCCAAGACTGTAAATCTTTAGAAGAGCAGACTACAGCAACTTTCCTCATTTGAGTGACTGGAAGGTTCAAACAAATGATCTTTTTGCTAGTAGTTAAACACTTTAAGCACTGTGCCACCAGGGCCCTGAAATTGCTTTATGCCTTAAACAGTTACCCATTCTGAGATTCAATTGCTATGCCTATGAATTGGAGACACCAACCTCCATCTCACGAGGGACTTGTAAGAATGAAATTATCTAGAAAAATGTGGACAAACCAATAGGCATGTGCTAAAAGCCGGTTGTTGCTTTTTAGTTCCGCACGGAATACCCGTAGGTAACCAACGTGGAGAAAGGGAGAGTGAGACTTCCGGGACTGAGGATTATTTTGATATTTACTAATGAATGAGATTACTTCAGAGGTTCTCAAAATTTACATACATTAAGAGTCACTAAAGTAATACATTACCTTTCCAAATACATTTGGTCATTTTAGTATATTTTTATTTGGGGCCAAGTATCTTACATAACTCTCTATTAAATGCTGTTTTACCTCTCAGGTTCTCTTAGAGGAACACATTGGCTTTCACACTGGTGGTGGTGACTTGTCCTCCACTGTAGTAGAGATTGCTCTTCTTGAGCCCTATATCCAGGCAACAGGGCAGAGAAGAGTGAGAGTTTTTAATAGAACGCCAGACTGAGGCAAAGTCAGAGACTTTTTCCAAATGCTTCCCAGGAAAAGCTTGAGAGGACTGCTTCCCCTAACACTTGAATCAAATTAGCAGTCAATGTTCTTCACTTGCAGAATCTATCATACATAAACGCTTACGTAATCAGACCCCTTGCCTTTATGGGTTGCCTGAATCGAGGGATTATTTTTGCTTCTTTCCTTCACATAGCGAAGAGCAATTTATTTAGAGAGCCAAAGCATAAATTTCGGAAGGTGAGATAAACTTGGAGACGCTAAGGATTTTTTATGTTTACATGCAAACTCTTGTGCTCAAGATCTCTTTAGGATCTGAGCTGGTTCTTCAATCTCATTCCTTGCCTCAGGAGATCTTGAATAAGAATGAGTTTAGAACCTAATACAGTTCTATTAAAAAGCATAGTTCTTTGATTGTACTGTGTCTTGGGGCAACCACCTCAAACAAGAAATAAATGCATCATCAAGAATTTCTTAGATCGACAGCACTACTACATCACACTGTGAGCCCCATAAGGGATTCTGACAGCATTGGAGAGAGAAGGTAAAAAAGTCAGGATTACAGATTTTGTTGGGACTGACATTGCCACAAACTATGAAAATGGGAACACTATAGTGGCTAATGCAATATGGCTTAGAATTACAACATTTTCAGAAATATAATACCTGAAGTTGTTTAATATGGTTTGGGTCACATTGACGGACTGATATGGGTGGGAGGTCAGGGACTGAGGGGTATTTTTATTTACTAATAAGAGAGATTACTTCTTCACAAGAAAATGTCACAGCATTTCTTTTCAAATTGTTGAGTTCCAACAGATGACTCAGTCCAGCTTCTCATGTGTTTGTATAGATTGCCATTTTCATTGGTTTTGTGACTCAGATGAAGTCACCTGAATCTGTTCTCCAAGGAGAATCCGAGTCCTTCAACTGTCCTTGCTGGTGTCCCTGCCCTCTAAGAGTGGCAGATGCCTTATTAGAGCAAATTGGCCACTCAGACAAGGAGCAGTTCATGAGATGGCCTGACCTTTGAGCATTCAAGAACCGCATCTCCTCCGGCAGTCCTAGAAACCCAGCACTGCGCATGAAGTCTGCTGCGATCTGTGCAGCCTCAGTTACCAACAGCACTCCCTACTCACCATGCTCGGTCATCTCCTGCCATGTAAAATGAGCAGATGGCATTTTTGTGCCTACTTGGATTGTAAAACATCTTTTAAAAAATTAACAGTTACCATCATCACATAAAGAATAACACCTGAGGCAGTATCCGGAAGGAATGCCACAGGTGCTGGTTTTGAAAAGACCCCAGGCAAGAAACTCTTGAGCAGTGAATGATTGGATCCGTGGCCTTTGGAGAAACCACTGCTCTAGGTCGACATCCTGAGTCCATGATCCTCTTCATTAGTGACCGGCCTATGACAGCTGCATTAGTTATGGAGGTCAAGCCTAGAGAGAGCACTCTGGGTAGGACAATTGACAACCACAAGGATGATTGCGGTGCTGTTAGGAAAGGTATATATAAAAAGAATACCTTATAGTTTTGAGTGACAGATCAGTTATAATTATTGTTGTATTTGCCAGGTAACTCCCTGCTCCTGAATTCTTCCATGCAACCAGACCTTACAGTGAGCCGAACATACAGTGGGCCCATCTGCCTGCAGGACCCCCTGGACAAGGAACTCATGACAGAGTCTTCACTCTTTAATCCTTTGTCAGACATCAAAGTCAAAGTCCAGAGCTCCTTCATGGTTTCTCTGGGAGTGTCTGACAGAGCTGAATACCATGGCAAGAATCATTCTGGAACTTTTCCCCATGGAAACAACCGCGGCTTTAGTACCATACATCCCAGAAGCAAAATGCCATACATCCAAAATCTATCATCACTCCCCACAAGGACAGAACTAAGGACTACTGGTATCTTTGGCCATTTAGGGGGTCGCTTAGTAATGCCCAATACAGGTGAGTGTTAAATGTGTGTGTGTATTTTCTGTGATTTGTGTAACCATTTATATTTGCAAAATGAGCTCGCATCAGATCTGTGTTGGGATGCTTTGTACTCATTTGTTAGAACTAGAAATACCGTGATTCCATCTATCTGCTTGACTTACACAGCAAGCCAGCACCAACCCTGAGATTAAATTTCACAATTCTCATCCCAGCATGGGCAGAGCACTTTGTTTGACACCCAGTTAGAGTTGATAGTCTTATTTGTTCCAACGAATTGGGTAGTTCCCCCAAACTTAAACCCTTTTGAAATGCATTTTCAATCACATGGTAAGCAAGCACTGAGAACATTCTTTGACATAGCTCAAGGACATGGCTGTTAAGAACCATATTTATTCCCCCAAACATGTGATGTGCCTCATGAAATAGCACATAGAGTGTAATCTTATCAGTAACTGATCTAATGTCAACAAACCTGGCTTTAACGCTACTCTATTGTGAGTAGTGATGAGAACATAAGCTTCAATATCAGAGTCATATGGTAAGTACAAGTAATTCTGAAATACATTCCCCTTCCTTTCAGTTTGCAGATAAATTTCTAGGTGTTTTAGGAGGATACTTAAGGTGTTTAAGCCAGATCACTTTAAAAATGAAATTTTAGCAATAGATTAGACTTTAGAATTCAAATTGAGAGCTAACAGTATGGCAGAAAGGGTCAATATCTTTCCTGATTTCTGAGAAATGCATAATAGGTATTAAACTGAACCATTGCTTTATTCACTTTCAAGAGAAAAGAAAGTCCACTGGATCCATGGATGTTACTAGCAACCATGGTTTTTAGGGTCATATTCCTTGGCAGATTTTTCTCTTGGGCCAGTAAAAACTTCTCCAAATCAAATAATGTGCCTTCTAAAATGATAGCACTGTCTAAGGCTACAATTCCAGCTAGCTGTTTTCTCTGATAGCTAGTGATTTGAGAGCGAAATTTATCTCAGGTATATTAATTTTGTACTGCTCTCTACCAGCTACTTCCTTCCAAACTATCTGAGACAAATATTCTTCTCAGCACAGGTATAACAAATATGTTGTGGTATAGTTTCCCAATTCTCTAAATCCTCTTAAGTCATTATTTTAGGACAAGGTAGAGACCTTCATTTAAATATGACTCACTGTCTATAGATAATCCTGCTTGGCAATAACTAGCAGACAAATATTGACACCCATTGCAGATAGAGTCAGTCAGTCATATTTCCCAAGTATCCCTGTATAAGAATCCATAAATGAAAAAGAAAAGAAACAAACTCTGCCTTTTCAAAGAGACTAGAATATGCACACCACATTTAAGATGTACATCGAATCATTGTGTATTTTTATCCAACTAATTATCAAACGCTGTTCTGGGCACTTAGGAGACTTTCAATAATTCCTAGATAGATAACTTAGCCAGCACTCATCGCTTTTCTTTTCCTTGTTAAGACACATCCTTGTTTATACATGTGTGGGTGTGCAAAACCAACTCACTCATTGGCTGTGTTTGCTTAATAATAATAGTCTCAGATAATGAGAAGATGAGCCACAAGAAACCAAAGATTCTCTTTCTTCCCCTCCGGTTTGAGAAGTGTTTGCTAAAAACACAAAATTCCAAGAGTGTTGCCTGCAAGTTCCATACAGAACCTTTGTGGAAAGAGCATGTTCAAGTACCTACAAGGAGTCCTGGACAATATGGAAGATTGTCCCAGGAGTTTGTTTGAGGACAAAGAAATGTGGGGAGTTATTTTCAGAGCTTAAATACAAAATATGTCCTGGGAAGCTAATGTGTCAAGAAAGTAAGCAGCAGGAATTAGATTGTTCTAAGACCAGCCATGGAAAATCACTGAATGGTGTCTAGCAATGATTTCTGAACAAGATTCGGATGGAACCCACACTTTTCAGATCATTTGTTATACAAACTATGAAATTCCATATTCAGACAGGTGGTTCTGTTCTCATATCAAATAAACGACTGTCAGGGTATCAGGTGTAATTTGAGGGAGTTTATTATTTCTTTAATCAATGACATGTTGAAAATAGACGCTTCTTTAGGGACCATTGACAAAAAGTTCTCCCATAGTATATTTCACTCTTTGTAAACTACAGCTTGTTGCCATCCTCGTCATTCCCATGCCCCTTGCCTCTGTGGTGGACAGTCTTCAGTCTCCGCACACAATTTGCATGTTTGAGTTGGTAGAGGGAAGTACATACAAAGAATAATCGTACAATTTCTGATTGAAGGAAAGACATAATAGGGTAAGGCTCCAACGATCCTGCTGATTCCAGTTAAATGTGGAAGCATGATGAATAATGTTTTAATCTAAACAGAGAATTAAGCTGACACGAAAGGAATGAGATGTGATCTGTTCTACAAACAGCCATTTGTCAAATGTCCACATCCATATTGCTTCTGATTTGATCTGGGAGTAGACCAGAAGGTCCTTGTAATCTACAAAAGGAAGCAGGTCTCAGAACATGACATTTTTATTAAGAATTTTTAATCCAATTTAATCATTCCCATATTAAACTTATTGAGTGCCAACTCTGTGCCGGTCATCGTGTTAAGTGTTACTGATGGAATTAAAATTGAATTATTGTTTGGAGAAAAATGTCTGAATATCTCCTGTAACAAGCCTATAAGAGAGGGAGCAGAGCAGAAGTGCTATGTCAATCTAAGAGTGCAGACTAAATATCTAGGGTGTGCATTCAGTTTGACATCCCAGCACATTGCGCATACTTTGCATTGCAACTTTTGCTCAACAGCAGGGAAGGATATAGTAAAGGCTACTTCACTTGGCAGCCACATTTAAGGAGGAATAGGAAATGGAAGGAGGAGCTTAATAGGAGGCATATAAGTAGGCAATTATAGTTCTCCTCTGTTGACATTAAGGTCCAAAATATAAATGGATTTTCTTCCTGAAAGGCTGTAAGCGAGATGTAAATGTACCTCATTCTTCGTGCTAGTGACAGATACTGATGATAAGTAGCATGCTACTGAATAATGCTCATAAATGTGAATCACAAATAACTTGTTTAGCAATGAGTCTTGGATTCCTTTACTCTACAGCACACAGAAGGATATCAGTAAAGTCTGCCCTCTCTGGATGTAAATGATCATCTGCAGCCAAAAAGCTTTCTGTGCAATTACATGAGCACTAACGAAAGGAGAATGGGTGAGAGCTGCATTATTCAAAGTCTAGGCAGATACCCTGAGATTTTATTTTGTAAAGATCTTACTGTGATTCTATTGTATCTCTTCTCATACACAGAAGCTGCCTTAAAGATAATATCTATCCACTGTGCTTTTTTCTCTTGACCAAAGTGAAATATTTACTTTCCTGTAGTCATAGTAGAGAGGGGGCATTTGATATGGTCGTGTGATACAGTTTCCTAAGCCTGCCCTCATTGTATTATATGATACTACTTAAGTAAGGATAATAACTCTTGTTTTATTTTCCATCAGACTTGGCATGACCATGGTTAAATAATAGCTAGTCTTAGCAAGTCTTTTTTGTGTTTTCCTCTACAAATTTTGGGCCAGAAACGGGCTACGCAACAACTTATTTTGCTGCTAAGCATATGAGATGTTCTTTCTCTGGCTTCCAGAACAAAGTGCTGTGCTCCACTTAGTACTTCCTTGTACTTACTCCCAGAAACATTATTCGTAAGGCTACTTCCTCCCAGCTTCTTTCTACCAAAGTGGTCAATGACTCACCCATCATCCCAGGTACTTTTTCCAGGAAATGAATGGACAGGGACAAGATAGGAAAGTGAATTTTTAAAATGTAAAGTAGACTCACCAGTACAGCAATAAACTCTTCGACACTCAGGGTATGTTTGAAAGTACCTCCCTTAAAGCACACTGTCTTTTAAAAGATCTGGAAATGCTGGAAATGTTTAGAAAAAAACAAACAAACTGTATTAGACCAGGGGTGTCTAAAGACACCCATCTAGTGGAACCCATATATTTATAAATAATAGCTTTATAACAAGAAGTAATTACATATCAATAAAGCAGAGCCGGCCAGTCACACTCAAGTCCATAATTCCCTCTTCAGACTCCGATGGCTGCACACTGATGACACGGACAGTTGAAGGGGTGAGCAGCAAGATCCCATGTCTGTAGGTAGAGAGTAGAGTGAGTTCAAGGTCCATGGGAAGGTGGCAGGGCCCTGCCGACTCTCAGGGTTTTATAGCCCATGTGGGGCTGTCCCTGCAGGTAGGCAGAGGAGCCTAGGGGCACACAGAGAGAGTTTCCTCTTTCTAATATAGCTGTATGTTAGATATGTGTTATATCTATATCTTTATTACATAATACACAATACATACACATATGTGTATATATGTCTGTATATTTATTTACTTATTAACACCAAAGTGGTATCCTCGGGCTATGACCCAACTGAGAGTTTGGCACTCACTCTTACCCTTTCCCAGCAGTACCTCTCTGATGTAATCCCTAATCATCATAAAAACTCATTTGAAAATTCACTTAAATAATGTGTTTCTCTCTATGGTAACATTAAATGACAAGGTCCACTCACTGATTGTTTGGGCCTGTATAGATTTCCCAAGGATTGGGGGTTCATGAATTATTGTGAGAAGGTCCTTCTGTGAGTATCCATACTCTTTTGAAGTGCTTCAAGGTAATTGGGAAAAATTTGAAGAGCTTTTGATTTTTTTGTCTGTTCTAGGGGTGAGTTTACTCATACCTCATGGCGCCATTCCTGAGGAGAATTCTTGGGAGATATATATGTCCATCAACCAAGGTGAACCCAGGTAAGAGACAAAGAGCAGTGCCCACATAAGGTCCTTGTAAATATGGAATGGAATCTGTGCAAAAACAAAGTAAGTTATTCAGAGAATCAGATATAAAAATGTGCAAGTGAGAGAGAGTTTTATTGAATTAGACTACTGGCTAGAATGAAACATGAGTGTTACTTTGGTTACTTCTGTGTGCCATCGAACCGACACCACCTCACAGTGTCCCTGTAAATGTGTTTCTGTTCATTTGATTCAGACGTCCAGCAACTGTATAGCACAGAGAAGAAGCACCCAGTAGGGACTCCCAGACAGTAGGCGGTATGGAGCAGGTAGCCATATCTTTCTCCCTCAGAGCAGCTGGCGGGTTCAAACAATCCATCTTCCCATGAACCACTGAGTACTTGAAGCATGGGGCTGCTAAGGCTTCTGAGTGACCTTGTAAGGCAAACTCACAGGGTCCCACAGAATGTCCTCTGCTGAAATCTCATCGAATCAGATTGCCAGGTCTTCTCTTCTGTGGGAGTGGCTAATGGGTTCGAACATCTTACCTGCCAGTTAAGACCTCAGTGCTTAACCATTATGCCCCCAAACTTTAAAAAGAACATGCATAGATCCCTGCTTTTAGGGCACAGATGTTATGTTCCCAGTATTTAAAGAACAGTTATCATCAGAGAGCAATAAATTGGTAGGTAAGTCACAAGGAAGGGCTCTCCATAAACATTATCTGTTTCCCATACGTTCTTCCAAAATGTAGGGAAAGTCATCTCTGGGAGCATGTGTATTGCTGGGCATTATCCAGACTTATAGATTGATGACCTGTGGTGTTTACATCAGCAAGAGACCTGCTCTACCCTAAAAGACAATTTCTTCCAAAATAAATAGATGGGGTTAAGCTTCTGTTGCTTTTAGGTGTGACAAATTTGAGAAGCATTAAATTCAGTTACACGATCAATTCTAAACCTTGCCACATCCTCTTTTAATGAAAGTAGTTGGTTGTTTTCTTGGTGTAGTTTTATTTATGGAGACACTGCCTTCCTAAATGTAAGATAAACCAAATCTTCTTTGGATAGCAATTTTTCTCATCAACTCAATAGATACCTCTGGCAGTTTAAGTCATGGCATCTTGGTTATTTAGAATAGATTTTTGTTGTTAGCAAAAAGCACACGAAAGATACACACTGGAAGGGGAAAACAGCCAAAGAAACAGATGGTTTTAACAGATTTGGATAGCTATTTCTATAAAAGAATTGGTTGGTGCTGGATGGCTTTATCATTCTGCTCTTCAGGGCTTGAGAGTCATGGAAAGAAAACCTCTGCTAACTGATGGTTGATGAGACTCTCAGAAGAGTTCTCTGCAGATTTCTCATCATGTTGCTTCTCAGGCCATTTCCTTAGTTGGCAAAGCAAGACTCTTTATCTGTGCAACCGTAGAGGAAGAGGGGCTGGTGAGTTCATATCTCCATTTGGCACATGGGTAAAACTGATGTTCAAAGAAGTTGGTAGGACTCACCCAAAAGCAGATATAGCAATGTAACAGATTTGAAAAATGTTGCACGAGAGAGAACCACCTCTTTTTTTAAAGCTTCGGTTAATTTACATCAAAAACTCTTTCCTGTTTAAAATTAGTTTCAAGGCCAGTGGTGTATATAATCTCACACATCAATCCTTAAGAATCTTCTCAGAGCTTCCTGCCTTCAGCACATGGGTATTTTCTTTTATCACTGACTTAGATTCAGGGAGCCTACTTCAATTGCTTCCTCACAAACCAAACACCTCTCTGTGTTTTACCTGCCTTGTTTTTGGAAAGCCCATCCAGGGCTATTTCTCATGTTCCCAGGTACCTAATACTTTATAATTTACTCCAATCCCTGACTCTTTCTTGAAGGCCCTTCTTAGATTGTCAGACATGTCAGACAAATAAAATGACTTTCTTAATATATAAGAAATGAATGATCATGAACACCTAGCAGTTGTCACATAAAACAGCAACGCCCGAGAACCCAACAAGATCCATAGACCTTGAAAGACATATTGGAACAAACATGGCCAGATCCTGATGTCCCTAGTATTTTAGGGCCAACCTGCTTCACGGTATCCACCTGTAGATACAAGGTGGACCTAAAGATATGTTGTGGTTGTTTAGAAAGATGGAAGGAAACACTATGAGCTTCTCAGCAACTTTAGAGCAATAAAACGTACATTTTCCTGTATGTTAGAAAAGGTTAGAATAAGATTGCGGGAAGCACACATTCTTTTGCAAATCGTTGAAACCTCCTCAGATGTGCTTATCGCCCAAGAAAACAGCCAATCCCTGGACGACAGCCCATTTGCTCTTCTTTGCCAAGGTGCCCTACCTTTTGAGCAGTTCTGTACTATGTAAAAACCATTAAAAAATAGCAAGTGTCTCTCTTTCTCTTTCATATTTTTTTTTAAACACTGGGTTGATCTTTTTCCATCTCTGCCAGGAGGTTGCAGGAGTTTTACAGTTTTCCATCCTGTGATTAATCAGGAAAAGGTCATTTTTAGAGCTACTAAGTGCCATCTTTTCTTCATCATGTCACTTGGAAATCCATTTTTATTTTATACTGTATGTTCTGCCATTTCGAACCGGTGCTCAGATGAGAACCTGCTTTTGTCCTGCGTCCTCAGAGCAAGAACAGCGCCACCCATGTCTCTCACCTCCGCCTCAGGAGCCACCATCTTCCCTCTGCCTACTTCGTCAATGAGAGAACTAGATTCTGATTCTTGCTCAGGGCCAAACTTACAGAATCCAGTAGTAGCTTCTAAACCATGCGTTCATGCTTTATTTAAACTGCAGACTCTTTCCTTTTCCTATGAAGGATACATTTCTGTATCCTTACATGTCTGTAACTTCCATGGTATAGCAGAATGGTGATTTAGTGGAGTTAAAACATCAATTCAAATTCTGTATCAGAGTCCTTGGGACTTAATAGTGTGCAATGAATCAAATATTCCAAACAATTATTTGAATTCAAATAGTGTCAGGCACTTACGTTTTGATTTTTCGATAAGCTTACCTTGAGCTTATTTGATGTCTACACGGAATGTGCCCTGTCTCTCTCAGGGACCCTGCTCACATTCCTGCTAAGTCTGCAAGGGACACTCCATACTCTGCTATACATGAATGAATATCACCCTCCATCTTCAAAATTCCCTTTCTGCCTATATGTTCAGACTTGAATCACTCCCTCAATGAAACTTTCCAACTTCCTCCAGAGGTCTGCATCTTTGGCTGATTATAATTTTTAGTAAATTATCTCTGTTGGTTCTATGTATGTTTGTGTGTGTATGAGGGACCTTGAAAATGGATGTGGAAAAAATATCTTTCAATTCCATTGTTTTCCCAGTAACTTTTTGAAAACCTTTGTGTGTGTGTATATATATATATATATATATATATATATGCATACGTGTATAATGTATGATTATACCCGCACACAAACTTATATGTATACCCACCTGCATGAGGAAGTTTTAAATAATTTGTAAAAATGGAAAACAAAGATAATGGTAAATTTCTCCAAATATTTTGAGGTTTCTCATATAGATTTGTAGCTTATGTATTTCAAACATGTGGAACTCCTGAAACAAGGCTTTGTGTGCTTAGAAAAGTAATAATTACTCACCACTGTATCATGTCATTTAAAAAATATGCTCACTTTTCACTTAGTTGACATATTTAATTTGATTTGTGAGTTTAGTTTCTATAATAATATTTCATGATGATACCTTTATATAAATAATGAGTTGGTAGGGAGGGAAACAAGAAAATCAATAAGCTAAGCTACTTTTCCAAGGGCATGCCACTTAATGATAGAGCTGGGATTTGAATTTCAAATATTTGACTTTAATTCCAATACTCGTATGTTAACCAGTTCTATATCTTCTTGCTGTAGGAGCCTTAAGGAAACAACTTTCTGGAATAGCATTGCAAGTGTTGGTGTATTGGAAGGAGCATGCTTTCTCCAGTGTCACACTGTTACGCCTCTGAGGGTTAGCCAAGGCAGGACTGTGTTGAGAATTTCCCCGAAGTCGATGGGGCAGCAGAGAGTAAGAGTGAGGAGAATTGTTGCCATACATCTCATGATTAAGAGAGGAAAGGAAACTGAAAACAACGTATACATCAGTGCTAAATACTTTTATTTTTGACTCCTTTATTGAGCACTCGTAAACTCTTACCACAATCCACATATATATACATTGCGTCAAGCATATTTGTACATTTGTTGGCATTATCATTCCCAAAATATTTATTTTCTACTTGAGCCCTTAGTATCAGCTCCTCTTCCCTCCCCACCCCCCCTACCTCATAAACCCCTGATAATTTATATATTATTATTATTTTGTCATGCCTTACACTGTTCAATGTCTCCTTCCACCCACTCTTCTGTTGTCCTCCCCCTGGGGAGGTGGTTATATATAGATGCTTCCCTCCACCCTTCCTGTTTCTCCACTCTCACCACTAGTCCTGAAGCAAACATCTGTCCTGGGTTACCTGTGTTTCCAGTTCCTATCTGTATCACTGTACATCCTCTGGTCAAGCTGGATTTGTAAGTTAGAATTGAGATCATGATGCTGGGGGAGAGACGGGGACCATTTAAGAACTAGAAATCATTTAAGAACTAGAGAAAAGTTGTATGTCTCATCATTGCTACACTGCACCCTGACTGACTCATCTTCTCCTGCAACCCTTCTGTAAGGGGATGTCCAGTAGCCTACAGATGGACATTGAGTCCCCACTCTGCACTCCCCCTCACTCACAATGATATGATTTTTTTGTTCTTTGATGCCTGATACCTGATCTCATCACCACCTGGTGATCACACAGGCTGGTGTGCTTATTCCATGTGGGCTTGTGTGTTAGTCCGGGAAGACTAGAGAAACAAATTCATAGACACGCATATGGATATAAGGGAAAGGTTTATATACAAAAGGAATGGAACATTGAGAAAGCACCCCAACCCAGTCCAGTTCAAAGTCATAAGTCTGATATTAGCCCATATGTCCGACACCAGTCTATAAGGTCTCCTTCTGACTCACGAAGTCACAAGTCAGTGGGTGCAGAATACCAGGGCTGACAGGGGTCTCCCCATGGCTCCTTGCTTCCAGGTCTCAGGGTGCATCAACAGCATCCAGTGGTGGTAGAAGCAACTCAGCACTGGCAGGGATCTCCACGTGACTTCGCCACCTACAGTGGTCTGGTTCTATCAGGGTAAGGCCGTATGGCTTCTGCTCTGGTTCCTTCAGCTCCTCAGACGCTGCCATCTTATCTTGTCCATAATTCATCGTCTCAGAGATCAGCTCCCAACAACTGGGGAGATGGCCTCTCATCTCCATGAGGGAAATATCATGAGATTTCCCAGAAGTATCAGGAGAAAGCAATGCCCACACGGAGGCCACACATTGGTTACTCAATGGCTATCTCCAGATAACAGGCTAGACTCCACTCCTGCTTCTCAATCATGAAATTGACATCTCGAATACATGACCACCACATCTTGGTTGTTTCTCAGCTAGATGGATGCTTGTTTATCTTCAAGTTTTTAAGACCCGCTCGCTATGTCTTTGGATGGCCATGTTCCATCTGTTTTTTTCACCACATTTGCATTTGTACCCATTTATCTTCAGTGATCGTGTCAAGAAGGTGAATATCATGGAATGCCAAATTAATAGAACAAAGTATTCTTGCATTGAGGGAGTGCTTGAGTAGAGGCACCATGTCCATCTGCTCCCTTAATACCAAGCCTATAAATATATGCACATAAATCTATATACCCTTAATCATATATAAATATATTTACATATGGACATGCCTGTATTTAGACCTCTATAAATGCCGTTTGCCTCCTCTATTTCCTTTTACTTTCCTCTTGTCCCACTATCATGCTCAGCCTTCATTTGGGTTTCACTAATTCCTAATTAGTTTCACTAATTTCACTAATTCCTCTCTCTTACATTGCCTTTGTTTAAGCCCTACCAGATCTCGTACACCCTCTTGGCCACCAATTCTGCTTCACTTGCATCTCCCTGAGTTTGTTAACACAACTTCTTTCCCCCACCTTCTCCTCTCACATGTCCAGCCAGAACCATCAGTCCCATTTTTTTCTCCCCCATATTGTTTATCCCACCTATCTTATCTAGATACACCTGCAGAGATAATAATATGCACAAAACAAGACATCAAAACAAAACAAAAAAAGAAAACAGAACAAGAGCAACAACAAACCAATGCCAAAAAAGAAAAGACTGTATATTGTTCAAGGTCTGTTTGTTGACTTTTAGGAGTGTTTTCTAATGGGATTGTAAGCCCTGACCCCACCATCTATTTTGCTATCCTCTCAGGACTTCCTTGCTCTACTCCTCTTGTTGAACTGTTGTGCACACGTAGTGTTCTTTCTTAGTGTGGTGGCGTCACATAAGGCACAATTCCCACACAGTGTCTTAAGTGTTGTCCTGTAGAGTAATTGGTCAGTGAAGGATGTCTTGTCTTAAAGTGGGGCCAGCTATATGGTTCTCTCTTTGCATTGGATGCTCTAAGCAGGGATATTATTTTCGAGGTTTGGTGGGCAAGGATGTGCTCCATTCTCTCTTCCCACCTCCCCTCCCTTCATTTGCTCCTGTGTGCTCTGATCAGGCTTCTCCCTCTCCCTGAACTGTAGCTTCAATGTCGTGCTCTGAAGTAAATTCTTCTGGGACGAGAGGCGGCTGTCCATGTATTTGTAATTGGGGCCAGCCAGTCAGACCTCACTACTGGTTCCCATATTCATGCCATTATGTTGCATTCCCATATTGGACCACAGGGTGAAAGTCTGGTCCTGCTTTCCCTGTGGAGATATAAACAATACCCTCCTTGTGGTAGGTCAGCACCCTGTTCCTCCACTACCCATACTTTTACCCACCCACTTATTTTAGTTGGCTAACATATGTATCCCTAGAATTGGTTTGGCCCCTGGCATACTACTTGGACTTAACCCCAGAAGTACTTGTACATAGTAGCTTTTCCCCCCCATGCCCTTTTTACATTTTTTTTTCCAGCTTACCTCAGCGGACTCATTTTGTACTTGTCCTTTTTGTACACTGCTTACTTCACTTAGCATAATTTACTCCAGTTCCTCCCATGCTGTGATGTGCTTCAGGCTTTCGTCACTGCTTTTTATCAATGTGTATGAATGTACCACAGACATTTAATCCACTGTATGTATGTACCAGTTTTTAATCCATTCATCCATTGATGGAAATTTGGTTTGTTTCCAACTCCTTGCCATTGTGAACTGTGCCACAATGAACATTGGAGCACAGATGTCTGGCTGTGGTTTGTTTCTTGCCTCCTCTGTGTGTATGTCCAGTAGGGGAATTGCAGGGTCTTATGGTAGCTCAATATCCATCTCTTTTAGATACTGCCAAATCGATTTCTGTAGTGACGATATATACCTACAGGTCGATCAGGAAGAAATGAGTATTCCTCTTGCACCATAGCCCCTCCAACACTTGTTACTTTCTGATTCTTTGAATTGGGCTCTCTTTGAGGCTGTTTGGAGATATAGCATTGTTTTTTAAATTTGCATTTCTCTTATGGCTAATGATCACAAACATTTTGTTACATGTTTACTGGCCATTCGGATATTTTTCCTTGTGAAACTTCTGTTCAGGTCCTTTGCCCACCCCCCACCCCCCTTCTGAGTGGGCAATTATTTGTTGTTGTTGTTTTGGGAAGCTAGCAGAATATTGTAGATTTTAGCAATAAGACCTTTGTCTGATGTGTCATTTCTAAAGATATTTTCCCAGACCATGCACTGTCTTATTAATCTCTTGGTCAATTCTTTTGATGTACACAGGCATTTATCTTCAGAATATCCCACTTGTCAACTTGTGACTCAACTGTATTTGTGTCCTTTTCCTACTTCTGAGAACATATTTATTCCCTGTGCCAAGGTTCTCATGTTGGTCCCAATTCTGTCTCTGACTCATCTTGAGTTTATTCTAGTGCATGGAGTGAGAAAGAGGTGTTGCTTCATTTTCCTGCAGGTAGGTATCTATTTTCCCCAGCACCACTTGTTAAATAGAGTATATCCTTCCCCTTCAATATTTTTGGAGCCCTTATCAAAGATGAGTTGTCTATATGCTGTTAATTTTATTTCTGCATTTTCAGTTCTTTTCCATTGGTCTGAGTATCTTCATTATACTGATACCAGGAAGTTTTGACTACTGTGGCTGTATAGAATGTGCTCACGTCAGGTAAAGCAAGACCTCCTACTGTGTTATTTTTCTTGAGGAGTTCTTTAATAATTCTGGGCTTCCCTCTTCATCTGAAGTTGGTCATCATTTTTTACATATCTTTGAACAAAGATGAGGGTAATTGTATCAGAATTGCCTTATAGTTATCTGGTGTCTTGGGTAGAACTGACATCTTTACTATAGTAAGTCTTCTGATCCACAAGCATAGGATTCTTCCATTTGTGAGGTCACTCTTGGTTTCTTGTAATAGTGTTCTGTAATTTTCCTCTTATACATCTTTTAGTCAGGAATATCCCTAGATATTTCAATTTGTGCTTGACTATTATGAAGGGTACCACCTTTTTTATCACCTCTTCTATGGTCTTAACAGATGTGTATAGCACTCTGATAGACTTTTTTTCTTTTTTTTGGGGGGGTGAGGGGGGCATCACTACCTCTGGTGGTCATGGGCACCACCCAGCACTACTCCTGAGAGCCGCCGCTGGGCTTGAACTGCCAAGCCTGCGGGCCGCAGTGCCACACTCATCCACTTATGCCACCAGGGCTCAGCCCTCTGATAGACTTTTTTGTTGTTGTTGTTCTTGTATCCTGTCACTCTGCCATACTCTTCTATTGCTTCTAGTACTGCTTTTGTGGAACTTTTGAGATTTTCCATGTATAAAATCATATCGTCTGCAAATAATGATAGTTTCGCTTCTTCCTTCTGCGGGAGAATACCTTTGATGTGTTTTCTTTGCCTTATACTGTTAACTAAAACCTGCAGTATGATATTAAATAAGAGTGAGGACAAGGGACATCCCTATCTGGTCCCCTTTTGCAGTGGGGTTATGTTCATCTTTTCTCTGATGACTACTGCATTGACTGTTGGTTTTTCACATATAGCTTGCATTATCTTCCAGAATTTTCCCTCCATTGCTATCTTTGGGAGTGTCTTAAACAGGAATGGGTGTTGGATGTTGTCGAATGCCTTTTCTGCATCTATTGATGTCATCATGTGGTTCTCATAGTTTTTCATGTCCATGTGGTGAATAATACCAATGGATTTTTATATTTTGAACCATCCCTCAATCCCTGTATGAATCCCACTTGATAGTGATGAATTATTTGTTTCATATACTTTTCTATTCTATTGGCTAGTATTTTGTTAAATAATTTTGTATCAATGTTCATTAGGGATATTGTTTTATAGTTCTTGATTCTTATGGGATCCTTGCCCAGTTTCAGTATCAGTGTTATCTTAGCTTCATAGAAGGTGTTCAGGAGTTTGCCATTGTTTTCTATGTTTTGGAAGAGTTTGTTTGTGTAGGATTGGTTTCAGTTCTCCTCTGAATAAAATACTCCTGTGAAGTCATCTGGCCCAGGAGATTATTTTTTCTTTCGGTAATCCCTTGGTAACTTTGTCTATTTCTTCTATTGCTTTGGGTTTTTTGAGATTCTTGACGTCCATCAGGAATAGTCAAGGGATGGATTGTAATTCCAAGAATTTGTCCATGTCTTTCAAGTTGTTGAGTTCATTGTCGAGTACAGTCCTTCATAGTACTGTGTAATTACCCTTTAGATTTCTTCAGAGTCTCTTGTAATGTCCCCTCTTTCATCCTTCATCCTTGCTATTAAAATTTGTTTCCTCCCTTTTTTGGTTAGGTTTGCCAGCCTTCTGTTAATTCTGTTCATCCTTTCAAAGAACCAACTTTTTGCAGCATTAATTTCTTTTCTTTTGCTATTTGTAGGATTATCCAGGTGACTCTGCTAGTTACTGTAAATTTTGTGCCAGCATATCAATCTTAAGTCTCTTTTCTTTTTTTATGTATGCATGTATTGCTATGCAACATCCACTGATAACTGTCTTTGCTGTGTCCCATTTTTATTGGTACTTCATGTTCTCATTCTCACTCGTTTCTAGAAGTTTCCTAACTTCTTCTCTGATCTGGGCCAATACACAATCCTATTAGAATAGAGTAATTTATCCTCCAATTGTTTGCTCTTGTTTTCTTCAGCTTCCTTTTGATTTCCAACCGTAAGACACACAGTGGTCAGAGAGAGATGTATGATATAAATGTGCTTAAATTTTTGTGGATTTGCTTTATGCTCCAGCCTGTGGTCTATCTTTGAATATGTAACATTTGGGCTAGAAAAGAATGTTACTATTTTTTGTATTTAAATGAAAAGATCTATAAATATCTATCAGGTTAAATTGTCTAGTTGTAGTGTTTATACCTCTAGCATCCATGTTTACTTTCTTTTCTCCTCTCTTTTTATGCTTTGCCTGTGTTGAGTGTGTTTCTAACTCCCTTTCCTATCAGTGTATTGTGCATGTGTTCCTGGTTCTTTCTTGACTTCTTTTTACCCTTAAGACAATGCTATCTTACGGGCTGTTTTTTTCTTTTTTGGCCTCCGGGCGTAGTTGTTCTATATATGGTGGTCTCTTATTTATGCTTGGTAAGTGCTCTTCTTCTGACCATACTTGGTCGGCAAGGATCTTTTATAGGGCAGGGTTTCTTCTAATGTATTATTTGAGTTTTTACTTGTCTGGGAAGATTCTTCTCCATCTATCATGATAGATAATTTGGCTGGTTAGAGTATTCTTGGCTTTGTGTTATTTTACTTCAATTTTTTATATATGTTACTCTACTCTTTCCTTCAGAGTGTCTGCTGATAGGTATGAGCATATTGTAATTTGGGAACCCTTTATATGTGATTGCTTGTTTTTCTTTAGCTGCTATCAAGATTTTCTACTTTTTCTCAAAGTTGGATAGTTTAATTATTATGTGCCTTGGTGACTTCTTGGGATTCAGTCTAGCTGGTGTTCTTTCAGTCTCCTGAATGGTTGCCTGATTCTCTTTCATTAAGCTGGGAAAGATTCCCTCTAAGAATCTCTCACTATTGTTGCAGATGACTTCTTAGTTGTATCTTCTTCTAATAATCCAATAATTCTTATGTTCTTCATCTTCAAAGCATCAAACATAGGTTTTCTTCCATGTCTCTAATGCTCTTTTTAGATTTTTGTCCTCTAGGTCACTGGTGCAGTTCTCTGTCAATTGGCAATGTCCATGAGTCTGCTACTGGTTTTTGTTCTCTGTGCCTAAGCTCTTGAATTTCCCTTGGTATAAGGGCTTTATTTCCTCTATCATTTTATCCTCTTTCTGTATTGTTTCCCTCATATCCTGTTTGGCGCTGAGCAGCATTCTGAAAATTTCTTTCTGTGGCATATCAATGTCTGCTTCTTCTATGCATATTGTTAGGTTCAAGACATCTTCTGCCATTGCATTTTTTTAGCCTGTTTTTCCATTGAGGTTGTTGGTACTGACTGCTGTTTGTGATACGTTATTTTAGAGGAGCCAAGTGCTCAACTCTAGGAAGTTGAACAGCACTGGCTCTCTCTGGAATGCTCATAGGAATGCTTCTTCTAACTACCTGCAGCTAACTTGACTATGAAATCAGCCTACCCCCTGTGACTCCACTCTTTCCCTAGTCACCAGTATTCTGTTATTTGGAGGGTAAATTTGATGGCTTTCTTAGGGGATGCTCGTTGGGTTGGTGCTGTACTGGGTGATCTCACAAGAAGCTGTGATGATATGACCCATAGCAAAGTGCCATACCTCAGAGAGCTGCCATGGGAGTACCACAGAGACTGGTGGGTTGCCCCTTTGATGAATGAAATTGCCTTCCTCAAGTAGATTGCCGCAATGGTTGAGCAGAGGTTCCCACAGCAGTGTGGAACATTGATGAATGTTGACCAAGTTGCCTTAGGACGTGTGAGGCACTATGGCAGGCGGGATAAAGTTTCCTCAATCATGGGGGACCACCGAGTACAGATAGGAGCTTCCTGAGGCACGCAGGCAGTGGGTGCGATTTCCCCAAGCCAAGTTTTAAGCACCACAGGAGACAGTTGAGACGGATTTCTCTGGGGAGAATTTCCCCAAGGAGAATTTCCCCGGGGAAGATCTCACTTGGGAGAGGGTGGGTAGACTTTCCCCAACCTAAGGTTATGCTGCAGTGGGTGGAGCGCTCCCATCTGGGTGGATGTAGGTGCAAATGCCCTAGGCTAAGGGAATTGGTCTGGAGGTTGACAGTGGAGTAGGAGAGAAAAGGGAAGTGGAAAAAAAAATACTAATCTGGCTGAGACTTGGGGGATAGAGAGAAACAAAAGTAACAATATAGTTTAGTCCCAATCCCTGATCATAGTGTTGGAGGTGTTTAATCCCTGTCCTGAAGCTTTAGCCAGTTGTGGCTGTTTGAGATAAAGTTCCTGCACCATTCCAAATGATCATAGCTCTGGTGGAGACAATGGTGGGGCTGCGGTCAAACCCCAGCTGTCCACTGTGGTAAGCTCCAAAGCCTTCAGCTCCTCAAAACCAAGTGGATCTGTGCCTAGTTATCTTCTTGGTGCTCCCCCTGTGATCTGGCTGTGTGTAAACTCTTCTGTGCTGATTTCTGCTGAGCCCTTCCGGTAAGTGTTACTCAGTTGCCTTTTCCTCCGAAGTCTCCCCCGTGCTGAATCTGAACAGACACAATGTTAGGAAGTATTTAACTTCCTAATGTGGACTCAGGCACAGAAACCCTAGGTTCACCGCAATTATCTTGTAACTTTCAAATTCTCACTCACTGCCAAGGACTATATCGGACTCTATGGGTTTCTGAGAGGAATATAAAGCATCATGTTTCTCCTCGGGAGTGGCTGGTTACCTTCTGGTTACCAACCCAACCTGTCATCCACTAAGCAACGGGACTCCTTCCTGAGACCTTAAAAGTGTAGATTAAACTTGTTGTGCTTCTGCTTCTTCATCTAAAATACAATAGTAGTTTCCTATTGTTGTTAGGTGCATCAAGCATTTTCTGACCCAAAGCAACCCTATGCACAACAGAACTAAACCCTATCCAGTCTTGTAGCGTTCTCACATTTGCCCTTGTGTTTGAGCCCATCGTTGCAGGCACTTAGTGAACCATCTCATGGAAGGGTTTTCCCATTTTAAATGCCCGTCTACTTTACCAAGCATTATGTTCTCTTCTAGGTACTGATCCCTCCTGAAAATGTGTCACACGTACAAGAGATGTAGTCTCACGACCCTTGTCCCTAAGAAGCATTCTGGCTGTACTTCTTCCCAGAAAAAATGTGTTTGTTCTTTGACAGTCCATAGTACTTTCAATGATCTGTATCTGCACCATAATTTAAACACATCAATTATTAAGTGTTACTTATTCAATGTCCAACTTTAACTTGCGTATGAGGTGATTGAAAATACAATGGTTTGGGTCAGACGTACTTTGGTCCTCATATAACCTCTCTGCTTTTCAATGCTGTAAAGAGGCAGATTTACCCAATGCCACCCATCTTTTGACCTCTTGACTCCTGCTTCCATCAACATTGATTATGGATCCAAGCAAGACAACATTTTAAAATTCAACATTTTTTTCCATTTATTATGATGTCCCCTATTTGTCTAAGTGTGAGGATTTTGTTCTTTACTTTGAGTCATAATCCAAATTGAAGCTACAATCCTTCCTCTTTATTAGAAAATGTTGCTAGTGTCGTTGTTAATAAGCCTTCCTCCAATCATGGTCAATTGTTCTTTCTATAAGCCATATCCTCTCAGTATTTGCTCAAGAAACAGATTCAATAAGTATAAGATTTATAAACCTAATTCACATATTTCCTTATTTTAAACCATGCAGTGTTCTTTTGTTTTGTTCACACAACTGCTTCTTCATCTATGTACAAAACCACAGAAGCACAATGAAGCATGTTGAGATTTCTTAAGGCTATCCATACTTGTGGACATGTGTTCTAGATTATGTGTGCTATGAACTACATCATTGAATGTCTTGATGGTGTCAATGAAACACATAAACATGTTTATGATATTATGTGCTTTCAACCAAGGTCCATATGGTATTCCCTTATTCAAAATCCTTTTCAAAATCTGGTGTGAACCTTTAGCAGCTCCCTCTTGATATACTGGTGCAACCAGTGTTGGATGAGTTTCATCAAAATTTTACTCATATGCATTATTAATGGTATTGTTCTATAATTTGAGCACTGCATTATATCACTTTTCTTTGGGGTGGGTAAAATATGGATCTCTTCCAGACAGTTGTCCAATTAAAGTTTTGTCATAGATGAGTAAGAGTTTTCATGCTTCTTCAGCTTGTTCCTAACTTCTACTTTTAAGGAGAATGAAAGTTGTATGAGATACCATGGAACGAGTACAGGCATCTCAAACATGATAAAAATAAAACCAAATGGATGCATTTGTATTTAAGAAAGCATTTTACTTCATCTTTTTGTTTTGTTTTGTTTCACACTAATCCTGCATGGTAAATAATAAAATAATTGCAATTCTATAAAATTGAATGAAGATCAATAGAATGTGCAGGCTTACCCTTGGTTTTATAAGGTTGCGAGTGAATGAAGCATGAAAACCTGAGCTTTACTATCCCTGTATTCTCTAGACAATATCACATTCCTTCCCCTACTCCATGACACATATGCTCTCCTTAATTTCAGGAAAATTCCCTCATAAGATATTTGATGGGGGCTGAACCCCAGGGGCGTAGTGGTTGAGTGCAGGACTGCGGCCCACGGGCTTGGTGGTTCAAATCCAGCAGCAGCTCAACAGGAGCGAGACTGGGTAGCTCCCACGACCACCAGAGGGCAGTGATGCCAAAAAACAAATGTTTGATGGGAGATGAATGGGTCTAAGGTAAAAGCAATAGGAAAAGTAGAAGGTCCTAACTCCATTCTAGAGGTATTCTTGGTGAGAAGGATAAGAGAGTAAGAATGTCTCGTTGGAGGTGTTTTTTGAGCAAAATCATAAAAGGTAAGTAGCAAGACAAAGTAGTAAAACAAAGAATCATCTAAGCGGTATACCTCAGTGCTTTCTAGCGTTCTGTACAGGTTCTCCAGTGGGCCTTTGGTGTGGATGTCTTCAAGAGTGACTAAATGCAGATCATTTTCTTTTTCTGCTTTGAAGCTGTATGGATGCCAGAGCACCCATTAAGTGACATTCTTTCCACTGCACCTCAGATCTTACCCTACGCAATATAAAGAGTAAGACTTCCTGCAATTCCCCACTTGTCAAAAACAGACTTTTGGGTGAAAGAAATTAGAACTGTCTCATGGAAGGAATATGCCATGAAACCCAGGCTGCCAGGAGGATCTACTAGTTTGAAACCTTTGGATTTCGTAGAGAACAAAGGCATTTAAGCAGCTCTCTCAATGTAAGACACAATTTCCTTTGTCACGGGCCTTCCAACAAGAAAGAAACAGTTGTGACAAAGTACAAAATACCTGTGTTGGTTCCAGAATTTAAATGGCAAGATTTCTTTCTTTCCTTCTTTCTTTCTTCCTTCTGTCTTTCTTTCTTTCTTAGCTTTTTTGAGGTCAGGGAGGGTGTATTTCCTCAGCTGCTTCAGGGAGAAATTTTTTATTCTTCTGTCGTAAAAATGTTTTTAAATGTTTAAAAGCATATGTTTAAAAAGCATTAAGAATAAAGTGAAATTAAAACCTCAACTCTCTCACTACATATATTTTCACCAATATAGCATAAGATAGTGGTAAAGGGGTTCTTCTGTGTTCCTTCTCCCTCACTGCCAGAACTCTCTCTGTGAGCCTCTCAGTGCATGTTCAGAGAATAGAGAACAGGACTGGAGCATTTGTATATGATGCTTTCTTCTGAGGAGCAATAATATGAAACCAAAGGCAAACATTGATTTCTTCTTCCAAGTATTCTGTTATATGGATATCCCTGATCAAATGTTTATGCTCGAATTAGAAATGCAAGTAATCTTGTGGACTAATTTGCAAGTGACATATTTTAGAATTTTTGCTCAACCCAAATGTAATATTTCAAATACTCTTGTCTTCTTTTTTTTCAAAATTTTGTTGTTACTGTGTGTGCCTCTGTGTGTGTGTGTTCATGTGCATGTGTAATTCTACAAGAGTACCTATTCTCTGTGCATCTTGGTCTGTGAATTAGGAAGGAAGAGATGATAACGGCATAAAACATTGCTTTTTTTTTAAAGGTACTTAGATGTTGTAATAGATTTAAGTGGAAAACATGAAATCAGACCACACATAAGAATCAGAAAGCAGAAGGAAGTTAGCTTTGGGAAAATAATATGATAGAATTATCTTACAGTTATGGGCTCAAAATTAAACACTGTCATAGCTTCTCCAGTCAAAAGTGGGGCTTTTCTTTCATGGTTATATGAATAACACAAACAAGAACCTAAACATACACAAACATACATCTACTTCCTCATTGTATTTACAGAAGACAAATGGTAATCACACAAAAATATCATTGGGAGAACTTAATATCTTAAAGTGAAAAAATAATGCACAATTATATTCTATATCAATATGATTAAAAATGCAAGCCACCTGGCCACTTTGCTAATAAAATATATGATTTAATGAAAACAATATGTTTTATTAAAGTATTTTATGTCAGATCAGACACCTGAGGCCATTATAAAATTTCTCATCCTTAGTAAAATATGTAATTGCTTATACTTACTAGAGTCTTTGATGGCCCTGATTCTGCCAAGCTTCAGCATTAGTATAGTGGGTCCCTATCATTACCTTGCTATTTCTGTTTCAAATAAGAATGCCTGATTTTGACTCTCATTAGCAACCAGACAACTGATTGGTTGCCAGGTGTTGTTACAGGAGGGAAAACCTGGCTAAAAATGAGAAAGACTATATATCTCTCCTTACAAAAACGATAGACATTTAAGACAGTTTCCACAATTGGTATTTTGGGCTTAGTTCAGTTCTATGACAACTTTTGAAGTGCCAAATATATTGCATCAATTTGGCTTAAGACAGATGTGGTACATAGTGCTTGAGGAATTTTTTGCTGCCTGTGGTACTGGGTAGTGGAGTGAGAATACATGTAATACAAAGAGGCTTAAAAATTCATGGAAAATTTCAATTTCCCATGAACTTGCTAAAGCTATCTAATACAACTCTAGCAGGGTCATGTTTTGGACCTCTTGGGTATGCCAGGATTTGACAACAAATTCTTCCAAAAACAACACAGCTTTTGAGTTTTTGCTGACTTTTAATGACTCCCTCGGACAGGGTAGAACTGTCCTTGTGAGTTTGTGAGTTATGTGAGTTTTTTCCTGGGAGTAGAAACCTCATCTTTCTTCCCTGGAGTGGATGATAGTTTTGAACAGACAATGTTGCCTTATCAGCCTAATGTGTAACCTCTATGCCACCAAAGCTCCTAAAAAAAGCTTAGATTAAACAAAGAGATAATTAAGTATCCTGTTGTCTTAGTCTGGATAGACTAGAGAAACAAAGTCATAAACATGCATATGTATATAAGGGAGAGATTTATATACAAGAGGAATGGAACATCGAGAAAGCATCCCCACCCAGACTAGTCCAAGTCCTTAAGTCTGATATTAGGCTGTATGTTCAATATCAACCTATAAACTCCTCTTCAGATTCACGAAGTACATGCAACAATGCCAGGACAAGCACAGGCAAGTGGATGAAGAGTGTTGTATATCCAGTGGTGATAGAAGCATCTCAGCACTGGCAGGAGTCTCTATGTGGCTTTTCCGGCTTCAGAGGTCTGGTTCCATCAGGGTAAGCCCTTGTCTCACAGGGATATAAGCCTTGTGTCTTGTCAGTAGAGCATCTCCAAGGTGGTGAGTCACTGATCTCTTACCTCCAAGGGAGAAATAGGGCCAGATTCCTCAGAATTCTCAGGAGAAAGCCATGCCCACACAGAAATCTCATTGGCTATCTACAGATTGACAGGTTAGATTTCATTCCTACACTCCCAATCCTGAAATTGACACAAGAGTACATGACTGCCACACATGGTTTCCTAACCTGAGAGATTTACCAGTTTATAAAGCCAATACTAGTTTCCCAAGTCACTGCCAACTCTACAGAAAAACATCATCTCATCAGAATGGAGAATAAAACCACCCACCTACCCATATGTTTATTGATAAAAGAAGGTGACTTGTAGAGGCAAAAAAGAGAAGCTACATTTTAAATGAGTTTAAGTATCAAAATGTTGCTATTCTTTGGCTTCTTCAAAGGCAAAAAGAGGAGGACCTAGGAAAACTATTTTTAAAATGGCTCTGAGCTCATCTGAAAGACATAGATATTGTGATTATTAGGTGCTCTTGCGTTACTTCCCATGTACAACAGAAAAACTATCTGCCTAGCCCTGTGTCATTTTCACAATTTTTATATTAGAGTCCATTGTTGTAACCTCTGTGTCAATCTTTTTCATTAAGTGTCTTTTTTTTTTTTGCTACCTTTCTACCTTACCAAGTATTATGCCCTTTTTCAGGGACTAGTCTCTCTTGATATCATGACAAAAATACATAAAACAAAATTTCCAATATACTCAGTTTTAAGGAACATTCTAGTTATGTCTCTTCTAAGAAATTCCTTTGTTCTTTGGGTGTCCTTGGTACTTTCAATGTTCCTCACCAGTACTAGACTTCAAATGCATTCATTCTTCTTCTCTCCTCCTTATTCAATAACCACCTATCACATGCATATGAGGTAATTAAAATGCTGACTTGAGTCAGCCACATACTGGTCCTCAGAGTCTTATTCTTGCTCTTCAACACTTTGAAGAAGTCTTTTTTTTTTTTTTTTTTTTTTTTTACTTTGAAGAAGTCTTGTGCAGTAGATTTACTCAATGCCAAATATACTTTGCTTTCTTGACAGCTGCTTCTATGAGCATTGACTGTAGGTCCAACCAAGATGAAATCCTTGACCACATCAAACTTTTTCCATTTATGTTGCTGTTATCTCTGAAATCAATTGTGAGGATTTTTGTTTTCTTTCCATTGAGTTGTATTCCAAATTGAAGGCTGTAATCCTTAATCTTCATCAGCAAGTTCTTCATGTTCTCACTTTCAATGTGTTGCTGCCTACCTACATTGTTAATAAACTTTCACTCAATCTTAATGTCATGTTTTTCTTCATAGAATCCGTTTATTTTGTTCAGCATGCAGATTGAATAAGTGTGGCAGAAGGACCCAACTCTGGTACACCCCATTCACGATGTTACAGTATTCCCTTGTTCTTTGAACAACTGCTCCTTGGTCCTTGAGCACAATGAAGGTTTCTGGAATTCTCATTCTTCTCAATGCTATCCATAGTTTATTATGATTTACATAGATTGAATAAAACATCTTTCTGGGTATCTCTGTTATAGCTAAAATCCATCTGACATCAGCAATTACATCTTGTCTTCAACAACCTCTTCTTTTTTCTCAAGCATTTTATTAGGGACTATTACAGAGCTTATCACCATCCATCTATCCATCCATCCATCCATTATGTCAAAGACATTTGTGCATATGTTGCCATCATCATTTTCAAAACTTTTTTTTTCTACTTGAGCCCTTGGTATCAGGCTCGCCCCCCACCCCCCTACTCTGCCTCCTTCATGAACCCTTAATAGTTTATAAATTATTATTTTTTCCATGACTTACACAAACCATAGTCTCCCTTCACCCACTGTTTTCTGTTGTTCATCTCCTGGAAGGGGGTTATATGTAGATTATTGTCATTGGTGCCCACTGTCTCCCCCCACCTCCTGCTTACCTGCCTGTCATTGCTACTCTCATGTTTGCTCCCGAGGATTTTATCTGTCCTGGATTCCCTTTGTTTTGAACTCTTATTTGTACCAGTGTACATGCCATATTTGTAAAGTAGAATTGATGTCATGGTGGGGCAAAGAGGGGAGGAAGCATCAATGAACTTGAATAAAGTTGTATGTTTCATCAGTGGTCCTTTGCACCCTGACTAGCTCATCTATTCCTTGAGACTTTTCAGTGAGGAAGTGTCCAATTGTCTACAGATGGGTTTTGGGTTTCCACTTTGTCCTCCCCCCTCATTGACATAAATATAATTTTTTGTCCTGCGACTTTTCCAGGACCTCTTTTAAACATGGCACAAATCGCTGGCAGCTCTCTGTTCTTATGATGTATTGCTGTAGCCCTTGCTGAATTATCTTCAGCAGGATTTAATTCATATGTGATATTAATGATATAGTTGGATAATTTTCAAAACCTGTTGCATTGACTTTCTTTGGAATGCATACAAGTATGGATCACTTCCTATCAGTTGGCAAGGAGCTTTCTTCCAATTTTTTTGGTATAGATGAGTGTGTATTTCTTGTGCTTTTTCAATTTATGGAAACATTTCTATTGGTGTTCCATCAATTTCTGTAGTCTTGATTTTTGCTTATGTCTTCATTGCAGCATAGACATCTTCCTTCGAAACAAGTGCTAACTTTTGAAATAGTTAATGCCAATGATTTGTCTTTGGAACAAAAATTGTATGTCTTTCATCTTCTTTTGATGCTTCATGCATCATTCAATTACTTTGTCTTCTTAAGATGCCCTTTGAAATTTTCTGTTCAGCTGTTTGATTTCATCATATTCTTCCATTTCCTTAAGTGTTCTACCATTAAGAAGTTTCAGCATCTCCTCTGAAATCTGCTTTGATCTTTCCTGTCTTTTTAATGCCCTTTTGCTTTAATCATGTATGATGCCCTTGATGTCATCCTACAATTCATCAAGTCTCCTAATCCTGGTGTTCAATTTTTCAAATCTATTTTTTAAATCCCTTTACTGAGAACTCTTACAGATATTATAACATCTTATATAACATATGACATATAACATCACCTCAAGTAGGAGTATACAATTGCTACTGATTGTTTCAAAACATTTTTTCTTCTTGAACTCTTTGATATCAGCTCCCCTTTAATTTCTTCCACCCTTCCACCAACACCCCAGGAACCTTTAGTTTGTTTTACTTTTTGACATATCTCACACATCCAATATATCCATTTGCATTCAATTCTGTTGTTTGATATCAAATGGGGTTATACAGTGATCAGTGCTACCAGCTCTCCACTCCCCTGTCCCTCTCTCTTCCTGTATAGTCAGGAAATTATTACTCACGTTACTGTTTCTAAAGGGTTATCTATCTAGGCTTTCATGTATCAAATGATCTTAAATATGCAAATGAACTTACACAAATCCAACATGATTAATGAGGTAAAACAATTTGAAACTATAGTAGTAAGTGGAGGAAATATTAAAGAGTTAAAGAAATAGTATTGAACTACAATACTGTCACTGACAATGTTGCATTTCAAGATATATCTTGAAATGCTGTTTTTGTTAATGAATGTGAAGCCATTTCTAGAGGATAGTTAAGTGGTTCATCAGTCCTATTCTGCATACTGAATTTATCGTCCCTTCCATGTGGTCCTTCTGATAGGGACTGTGTTAGTCCAGGTAGACTAGAGAAATGAATTCATAGACACGCATATGGATATAAGGGAAAGGTTTATATACAAAGGAATCGAACATTGAGGAAGCATCACAATCCAGTCCAGTCCAAAGACTTAAGTTCGATACTAGCCCATATGTCTGATACCAGTCTATAAAGTCTCCTTCCGACTTAGAAGCACATAGGATGTCACCAGGAAAATCACAGGCGAGTGAGTGCAGAGTGTTGTGTGTCCAGTGGTAGTAGAGGCATCTCATCACTTGCAGGGCTTTCCCTGTGACTTCCCAAGCATCTTGGCACTGGCAGGAGTCTCCACGTGACTTCCCCAGCCCCAGAGGTTTGGCTCCACCAGGGCAAACCCCTGTGGCCTCTTCTTTGGCTCCTCCATTCTCCAGGAATCAGGATCAATCAACATGCTGTTATTTCGTCTTGTCAGTAGTTTGTTGACTTGGAGACTCAGTCAAGTCTCTCTACTCCAATTGGGAAATACTGCAAGACTTCTCTGAATTCTCAGGAGAAATCCAGATCCACAGAGTGGTCTCATTGGCTTTCTCCAGATTAGCAGGCTAGACTCCACCACTACAGGGATTTCCAGTTATCTTACAGGTGGATTCTAGGTTTCCTCTACATTCACATCCTCTGTTTGTCTGGGTAGACCAGAGAAACAAACTCATAGACACACACTCACATAGGTACAGTTTATATATATATACACATATATATATATATAATTGGACATAAGAAATAGGACATTAAGAAAGTACCCCAACCCAGTCCAGTTCAAAGTCATAATTCCGATATTAGCCCATATGCCCAATACCAATCTATAATGTTTCCGAATCACAAAGTCACAGGCCAGTGGGTACAGAATCCCATGTCTCCTCACAGCTCCTCACTTCCAAGGATCAGGGTCCATCAACAGCATCCAGTGGTGGTGGAAGCAACTTAGCCCTGGCAGGGGTCTCCACATGGCTTCTCCAGCTTCAAAGGTCTGGTTCCATCAGGGTAAGTCTGTGTGGCAACTCTAGCTCCTGGGACGCTGCCATCTTGTCTTATCCGTAGTTTGTTGTCTCTGGGACTAACTCCCAACAACTGGGGTGATAGCTTCTTATCTCCATGAGGGAAATATCGTGAGATTTCCCAGAAGTCTCAGGAGAAAGCCATGCCTACACAGAGATCTCATTGGCTACTCAGTGACTATCTCCAGACTAACAGACTAGACTCCACCCCTACATCTCAATCATGAAATTAACATAAGCACATGACCACCACACATCCCTTCACCCCAATTTGTTGCTTGTTTTTGAACTTCTGATACCTTTTCCCATCTCATGGGCTGGCGTGGTTTTTCCATATGGACTTTGTGGCTTCCCTGCAAGATGGCCACTTATTTAACTACAGTTTGTTAAGACCCCTTAATATATGGGCACCATCGGCTTTATCCACCACATTTGCTTATGCATTAGTTTTGCCTTCAGTGATCATATCAGGGAGGTGAGTTTAATACCATGCCACATTATTGAAACAAACCATTCTTCTGCTGAGGTAAGATTTAAGTAGAGGCCCAAAGTTTTCCTGTTTCCTTGTTATATTTGCATATATATACATATATGAGCAAATACATATATATTTGTGTATTTATATACACATATTTTTCTTCTTTTCTCTTTTTTTCCCCTCCTTCCCACAGTCATGTTTACCCATCATTTGCCTCATAGTAATTCCTCTCAGATACAATTCTATTGATGAAACATGACCAGAAAAGCTACAGCCTCCTTGTCACCAATTCAAAACTATTATTCTGAAATATCAAGAATGAAATCTAGGGCTGAGCCCCAGTGGCATAGTGGTTGTGTGCGGGACTGCGGCCCACTGGGATGGAGGTTCAATTTCTGCAATGTGGCTGGGCCTCCTACTCCCACCACCAGAAAGCAGTGATTGCCTCCCCCCCCCCCCCAAAAAAAAAAAAGACTAAGAATGAAATCTATTCTTGAGATTGACTCAAATTTTAAGTGGGATGTACTCAAGGTCATATACGGGCTTTTGTAGACTTGTTTTGATTTGCATCAACTTCAACCTGAATTTATATATGCACAATTGATGGTCTGCTCCACAGTCTGCCCCTTGACTCATTTTGGCTGATTCACCATCATCTTGTCTTACAGATGTAGCCCATTTAATTTTTTGTATTTTATCTGGTGGGGTTAACCTTTTCATTTTTTTATTCATTTAATATTTATATCGTAGATAAAAAATTTTCTTTTCCAATGAAGAGGTTATTGTTCTTGCAAAATTCTGCCATTTGGTATCCCGCTTCATTTTTATCACCAAGGCGCTATTGTCCAACTACTATTCCTTTCTCATTTTTCATATTTTCACTTTTCAGTCACCAATAATTATCACTGCATCTTGATTGCAGGTATGATCAATTTCAGAAGAAGATATTGCATTAGTTGTTGGTGCATAAATTTGAAATATTGTATGAAGTGGACAGTCTTTTCTTTTTCATTGGTCATTCTCAGTCTGGAATCTCTACTGAAATGTGTTTACTTTTTTGTGATCTCACTGATATTTAAAATATAGATGACATCGTTTCCAGCGTTATAGCAACATTGAAGTACTCCAGTGGGACAAACTGTCCATCAAGTGGAGGTAGTGAATACGGATGCCTAATTTTCTCACTGCTTATTGGTTTATTAACTTGCTCCATGTTACCAAGGACAGAATAAAGGTTTGAGAAGATAGGGCTTGGTAACAGACTAGAAGAGAGGGAAAAAGAGCCCTGCTCTAATTTCCAACTATTCATATTTCTACAAGGTACAAACAGAGTTCTTGAAGTTGGGGACCCTTTAAGGTAAAGAGGGATGAAGGAAGCTAGAATAATGACAGTTGGTAGCCAGGCTAGGTGTAACAGAATTTCTCAAGTAGCTACAGATGCATTTTGTTGTGGTTAGGTGCTGCCAAGTTGAGTTTAACTCACAGTGATATTATATACGACAAGATTAAACACTACCCGGCACTTAGAGACACTACCTGGTGCTTTCAATTCAGATATCTGCATTCATAAAGAGGGATAACTTTTGATTTACTGCCCACCTATACTGAATTCATTCAGAATTATCTTTTAAAATATTATGTTATTCCAGAAAAGAGTCACCTTGCCATAGGTTTTTAAGAAAGAGTATGTCTCTTTCTCCGTCATCTCTACCTTAGCAAGTTAGAAGTAAGCTCATGAAAGTGGAAATACAGATGTGATCACTATCCTCCTTTCTCTCTATGCATATGTTGGTTAGTAGGCACTGCTTGCAGAACTTTGAATATGAAGTAAGATAGAAAATTTTTATCACACTGAATCAAGTCTTTACATTGAAATCAAGCATTTATAGTAGCAAGATGTTATGTTCCTAAAATACTATAGAATCAAAATGACATATTTTCTAATGGTTAGAAATCTAGTCATGGTGTTGCAGATTACTTCTAGTGCAATGGCTAGTGTAAAACTTGTGTTAGATTTAGAATTAGAACTACATTTAGTACTAGATTTATGATTAGTGTTATAGTTAGGGAGTGTAATGACACAGTTAAAGGACTTCTTCAACCTTGAGCAATTCCCCCAAGCTGAATTGTTAGCCATCAGTAGAATACTAAAGTCATTTAATGCAGTGATTATTTAAGTCTCATAAACAAAACTGGTGATAAAAATTAATGATAGTATTGTATTGTGATAAATTTGGTGATAAACATACTCAAATGTTATTTATCAGAAATGTGGATAACTCCGTTGAAATTTGGGAAAATTTTAGAAAGTTTGAAGGAATTAACTTAAAAACAAGGAAAAAAAACAAACAAACAAGCAGAGCGTAAAGAGTATCAGACAAAGAAAAGTTACAAGCAGTGGTCCAGAGATGCAAATAGCATAACACAGTTTTAAAACTAACCCAATTGGAATAAAGTATAAAAGAAAGAGTGGAAAAAGATGCAGCTGAAAAAAAAAGAATTTTGGCTGAGCCCCAGTGGCCTGGTGGTTGAGTGTGGGACTGCGACCTCCTGGCTCGGTGGTTCAAATCCAGCCGCAGCTCTGCAGGAGCAAGACTGGGTCTCCCACTCCCACCAAAAGGCAGTGATGCCAAAAAGAAAAAGAAAGAAAAAATATGAATTTTATCATTTGGAAGTGTAGATGGAATGCCTTTGAAGGAAGGATAGTGACATTTTGTTTCATGTACATTAGCCATGTTATCAGAAGGGACTAGTCCTTGAAGAAAGACATCATTCTTAGCAAAGTAGAAGGTAATTTCAAAAAAAGAAGACCTTCAATGTATGAGTGGAAAGAGAAGTCACAACAGTGTTCTCAAACATAGCAGTGTTTGTGAGGGGGTGGTGGGGGGTGGGGGGTGGGGCTCAGCATCGTTGTTTTACTCTGTCATGCTCAGAGGTGCTGAAGTGGGAAACAACTCAGTGAAGCCTAATAGAGCAGGCAGTCCTAACGCGTGCTGTTTCTACCTTGACGGAATTCAAGTGCGTTTGATGAGTTGAAATTGACGGGGCTTGGGCTGAGCCCCGGTGGCGTCGTGGTTGTGCGTGGGACTGCGACCCACTGGGACGGAGGTTCAATTCCAGCAGTGGGACTGGGCCACCTACTCCCACCACCGAAGAGCAGTGATGCCCCCCCCCCCCAAAAAAAAAAAAGAAAGAAAAGAAATTGACAGGGCTTGACACTTGAGAGACATGGCTATGCTCGCAATTTTGGTATATCACCTGTTCTACCTCCATAGTCACTATCCTACTTCAATGCATACTATCCTTGTCAGTTGGTAAAATATTGATAGCATCCCCTTTAACCCACAAATGATCTCATTTTTGGCAAAAAAAAAAAATCAATTACCTTGAATTTGTGTGTCCTGAACAGTTTAAGTTCATTCCTTAATTCCCACATTGCTATCAGAAGAGAAATTTGAAAAATGCTTATAAGGGAACTAAAGAAAGTTCTGGTGTGTGTGTGTGTGTGTGTGTGTATGTGTGTGTGTGACAGAGAGAAAGAGAGAGAGAGAGAGAGAGAGAGAAATATGGAGTAAAGGAGATGGAGAACTTGAAGATAATCCCCAGCATCTGGCATGGGAACTGGTGATTAATTAGTAGAAAGAGATTTGTCAGCTGAAGGTCACTTGAGAATTTGTAAGAATAGTTGCTCCTGGAGCAATTTTGAATTTCTTTCCATAGACTTTCCACTGCTTCTTGCCTTATAAGAAAAAATGCATAAAGGAAACACTGGTTACATAATACATAAATAAATAGCAAATATAATATTTATAAAGAAGAATAAAGTGTCTGAAGTTATGAAATTCCACATCTGTTTTTTAGACAGCAGCCTATTTACTGGGGAGGTGTTGCAGAGAAAATTATCTTGCCTTGATTTTTCTCACCTTACTTTATTTTTTCTTTTAATGTGCTATTTCTGTTTTGTTCTTATGTAAGATTCTGCACATCCTTAACCCCAGTGAAATGAACTGATAATATGCATACATTATGAGGCAAGTAGTGCAGATTTAGATATTGGGAAATACAGAGTTATCAGAAAGAAGGTAACATGGGATAGAAGAGAGGACAGAAAGACCTAGACTAGGTGTCACAGGCTATTGCCTCTCTAGGCTATATAGCTTGAACAAAAGTAAATATTTTACTCTAGGTATCAGTTTTATTGTGTACATAAACTTTGTGTATTTTAATTGTGTTGCAAAGGTTGGTAAGGAAAATCAAATGATTGAAAATGTTTGCACTTCCCTTAAAGCTGTGGTGTACCCTGTCAATGCTAATATTTTATATTCGTATGTCTTTGTCTCTCCTAATTCTACTAATAGAAAATAGAACCTCTTCAAAGCCAACGAATTTGCTTAACTATGTCCTGATGATGCTGTTTTTCCTATTTTAATTCTTATCACCTTTATACACTAGAAAATGTATTAACTTTATCAAATTAAACATATTGTTACTAAAAATTAAAAGTTTTATCAAAATAAGAATGACCCCCCAGGATCAATTCTCTAGCATTTATTTCTGTTTCCATAATACCCTATGGTCTGTGACTTGCACTTCAAGCTACACCCGATGGACCCAAACCATTCAGTTCAGGTGTGCTGCCATTTAGGACAGGAGCTCACTGGCCCATCAGATTGAGATGGTAACTTACAAACAAGCTTTGTCCCAGGACACTTTACCAGGATTTTCTTGCCAGATAACAATGAATGGGAATGAATCAATCAGTCCTGAAATCATTCCAGATAACAATGAATGGGAATAAATCAGTCAGTCCTGAAATCATTTCTATTCCATGGTGCATCATGGGTTTAGATTCAGCTTGTTTGAAACCAGATTTGAATATTCTTATGGGACTAATGCAGTTGATGACTTATTCCCATCACTTTGAAAAGATGTGGCATTAATTAACTCAGTCTCATGCTTAGGAAACTGCCAATGAAAGGCATTTACCAAGTAGTAGACAAGCAGGCTCTTCCAATGAGCACAAAGGGACTAACTTGCTTCTGTTTGGGAAGGACAATAATTCTTTCAGGCTAACAGTGCCATGCAGCTTAATCAAAAGACAATTTATCACATGGTATCTAAATGAACTAGAAGGGTTAATGTACCTTTAGCTAAAGTCTGTACTATTTCCCCAGTAAAATCACATAGTTTTATCACAAAGTCACTGACTCTAAAAATGTTTTATTTATATATATATTCTGTATATTACCATTTCCCCAGTAGGAGAAAAAAGGAAGTGAGGGGAAAAAAAGGGGTATTACATATTCACATTATGATCTGTTTTTTAACATTATTATGGTGTTGTTGTTTTTTAAAATGAATAGATAATTTTCCCAAACTCTATCCTCTAGATTCCCATTCTCTTTACTCTATCTTTCCATGTTCTTCTGTTCTACCAGTAGCATGTGTAATATAAAAAGCAACATCATTTTCATCAAAATATATTTGAAACCCATATGAGCTCACAATATGAAGTGATTAGAGTAGTCCAGAGGCGTCTTCAATTAAAGATGCTGTTAACAAGATAACACTGGTTTATGAATGTTTTTAATAGATGTGAATACATGTTGGACCTTATTTCAATCATAGGAAAGTCACTTGTTCATGAGTTTGATTACCCATTGTAAAGGAACACCACATACTGTAATTATTTTTATTTGTATGTACCATCTCTTTAATTGCCCATGCTGCAAGTAGAAATACCCTGCCTCATTAAGATATTTAATATATATCACCCTTTCCATTTTACTTTGTAATCACTTTATGAAAATGCCAGGAGAAGACACCTGCCCACATTGAGTTGACCCTCTGGCTTTCCAAGGAAATCCACATAGCCATTTGAAAGCTTGGGTATTCAACCTCCACATTTCCTTGGTTACAATCTTTACGGCAGACCATAACAACTTCCTGAGGTTCCGAAAAGATATATGCAAATATGGAGTTTTACTCTGGAAAGCAGCTAAGAGGGTAGGGAAAGTTGAAGCAATAAAGATAGTCTGAAGATAGAGATATTTCAAATTGGCCTAGGAGGCAGCTGCAGAGATATCTAACACCAAAGTGAGAAAACATTTACTGAAAAGCTCTGTATTAGACCTGAGGAACTTCATGCTAAACCCTGCAATCTGCTATCTTACATGGCAAAGGGACTTTGCAGATATAATTAAGTTAATGACTTTGAGATGATTGAATTATCCTAATCTACCTGGTTGGTAAGGACTCTTGTAGGAGGAAGTCAGGTACAACTTGAAGATGTTAAGCTACTTGTTTGGAAGATGGAGGAAGGTTTCTGGAACCAAGAAATGCAAGTACTCTTAAAGCAAGCTGAGAAAGCAAGGAAACAGATTCTATCCTGTAACCTCCAGAAAGAAAAAAAAGTCCTGGTTGATTTTAGCCTAAGGAGATATCTGACCTATAGAACTATTTGACAATAAATTTGTGTTGTTCTAAGCTAGTAAATTTGTTTGTTATAGCAGCAGTAGAAAACCCAACACCTTCTTTTTGTTCACTGCAGGTTGGTGGTTCTAAGTCATCTGCTGTTCTGTGGGAGAAAGTTAAGGTAGTTGGCTTCCGTAGAGATGGATAGCCCCAGAAATCCTAGGGGGACATTATGAGCCATACTCAACTTGACTACAGAGTGTGTGAGTCTGGGTAGACAAAAGAAACAAATTCATAGACACTCATGTATAAGACAGAGGTTTATATAAAGGAGCAATTGGATATTGAGAAAACATCCCAGCCTAGTTCAGATCAAGACTATAAGTTCAATACTAGTCTGTATGTCCCACATCAATCTATAAAGTCCTCTTCAGTCTCATGAAACCCATGCAATAATGCCAAATGCAGGAAGATCACAGGTCAGTGGATGTGAACTCTTGTGGATCCAGTGGTAGTAGAGTCATCTTAGTGCTGCCTGGGGTCTCCATGTGGTTCCTTCAGCTTCCAAGGCATGAGATCAATCAGCATAGCACAATGTTTCTTGTTAGTGAGTAGAGCATCTCTAAGGGAGTAAGGAGAGAGGGAATGTGTGTCTCATCTCCAAGGAGGAAAATACACGAGTTGCCAGAATTCTCAGGAGAAGGCCAACTTACACAGTGGCCTGATTGGCTATGATCCAATTGACAGACTAGAGTCCACCCCTTCACTCTTAATCTTCTCCAATCCAAAATTGACATCAGATTATGTAACTATCACAAGGGCATTCAAAGGGTTTTTTGTTTTGTTTTGTTTTTGCTTAATTTGCATACTTTAAAGTCATGCTTATCTAAGACTTTTTCCAGCATATATTAACACAGTTTACCCTTTTCAGGATATGGATGGTGATACCCACTTCCTCTCTGTCTTTCCTATTTTCCGTTCCACTTTCCTTTCTAGTTATTTTGCACAACATGCTTGGTCTAACTACTGCCTTTCTAAAATCTGAAATGGCTGAGATTTGTGTACCTCCCTAGTGTTTTTGTTAGACTGTTGTTTTTCTATTGCAATCCATATCATGAGACAAAATATTGATGTATTTTAGAATGAGAGATTGATTTGTTCGATTAATCTTCATCAAATTACACATACATACACACACATATACATACAGGCATGTGTATAACTTTTATGCTACTCTTTCATCCTAAAATTCCACCTTTGGAAAACATGACCCAGGGGACATCCGTCCCTCTGATCTATGCTTCTTCTACCCTATATGCACCTTCCCACCACCATCACCAAATCCATGTCATAACTTTCAGTTCCCTTTTCTTAAAAAGTGAAAATGTCCATCCTGATTTCACCTAGTTCCTTTCCCAGGCTAAAATAATAATGATTTTATGAAGTAGGACTCTGCTTTCTTTGTTCAAAATGTAAATGAATAAGCAACTTAGTAGATATAAAGTGTCAGAGCAACATGATTCATGGACCAGTTAGCCACCCCCCCCTTTCCTTCACTATCTTTCACTTTAAGGCATTCTCACTTCTAGAAAAACAAGCTGATGGCAAGCCAGACACTGCATGAAAGATGAGGCTTAAATTGCATCTAGGAACTGGTGATTTACACATGATTTGTGATTCCTTGAGTATATTAATTGGTAAACACCCTATGAATGTGTGTGCAAACTAAAGCCGTTTAACATATGCAAACAGTTTAATCTCTCAGCATGGTGTTGCTCAAATTTCAGCAAATTCTGATTTCCATTTCAGTGTGTATGTAATTCCCCTCCCACCCAGCCCCCCTTGCGCTATCTCCCTTCCTGTGATCCTATTTCAAATAATGCTGTGTGGATGACCCAGATCTTTACACCTTTTAATAGTGGAGCCATATGCTTCTATCCTCTGTGAATTGCACTAGTGTCTTGATGTAATCCACAGCTCTCACTGCTCCCTTCCACTCTCCAGCTAATGGAAGAAATGGCTTGATGAGCTATATTATATCCAGTTACTGCTAATCAACCTTCTAACCTGAAATCCTTGCTTCTTAATAGACATTTTTTTTAGGAAAAAAAAGTTGTGGGAACAGTTACTGTGCCTTTACATTTTCAGTCACAGTAGTTTTAGACAAAGCCGTAAATTGAGCATTTAAGCGTGAACAAAATCCAAGCTCCATTTCAGAGTCTAACTCCTTCCAATGTCATGGAGTTAATTCCTACTCCAAACAACCTTCCTTATATGGGGTTCTTCATGCTGTAGAAGAACTTTATGGACGCAGACAGCCTCCTGCTTCTCCATGGATGTGACTCACAGTTTAAACTGTTTTCCTTGAGCGAGCATCCCAGTGCCTAACCCTCAGAGGCACCACGATGCTCTTCCATTAATAACCTACCATCAAGTTCACAGGACACCCACCCTCCACGGCACAGATTGTTGTTTGGGTATTTTTAAAAAGCCACTCAATGTTCTTAAATTTTTGTGTTGGGAAAACTTGTTGCTAGAAGATATATTAAGAAAATGTGGGTTCTGGGTCCTACCAATAAAACACTAAATCTAACTCTTCGATGGTTGGCTTCAGGAGTATAATGTGGGACTCAAAGTTAATGCGGTACCAACAAAGAGATTGGAGATTGGGTCCATCCAGAATGAGTAATAACAATCGCTGTGGAACATAGATCTACTCTGGCACACGGGAGGTCATCATGAGTCAGAATCAGCCTGATGGTCTTCTTTTTCTAATTGTAATAAGAAGATGTTGCTTTCCTGCACTGTGCTCCTTGATCTGCTCTTCAACCCCTACCCTCCCTTCTCAGAAGTCTATTCTCCTATAGCTGTCACCCATAGTATGGTCCTCAGGAGGCCTGTCCTTTGTGTGAGAGTTGACTGATGGAACAATAAAGTTGACTATAAAGGTTTCCTTTCTCCAGAAGAGTCTATGATGTCTTTTCCTAGGGCTGTTCTGAAACCTCTGGTCATAGTTTGAAAGTGAGAGATTGTTTTATGGCTATAAAAAAAAAAGATCAGAAATAATGATCTTGAAATTGGGATATTTACCCAGAGCAGTTTGAGAAACGTAGGTCAAAATAGGAGGGTTTTAATCAAAAGATAGAGAATATAATAATAGTTGAAATTAGGTACCTTTGTGGGCAGAAAACAGTGGGAGGCTGGGGAGACTTTCTTTTCTAAGCTCTAATTTTAAGACTAAGTACAGCTTCCATCTATCTGCTTTTTATGCCTATCCCATTAAAATATGATTTAATTATGTATCGACCCAGGGTCTGGCATAGTAAAACTATCATTGCCCTCCTGCCTGGATTCCTGAGTGATTCTCTGGGTAAAGGTGATCAAACCTCCTTTAATCTATAATGCAGACCATAAAGAAGAAAGGAGGGAAAAATAATTACTGAGTGCATTGTGGCCGACAGCAATAATAATAAAAACTGCATTTTAAGCCTGGAACTGATTGTTTGGCTTAAATAAAATGACAAGTTACAAATCTCAGATCAGATCAAGAAATAGAGAGAACAGTTGAGAAAGATGCACTGAGACACCCCCAGATCGACCACACTGAGGAGCGACTTCCTTGTAGCTGCCATTGCAACTGTCCTCCTAGTGGTGTGCAGACACATTCTCAGGAGTTTAAGTGCTGCATGGCATGATCCAGATCACCACTTGCTATTATAAGAAGAGTTTTCCCTTATTATTCATTCATTCCCAAATAGCAAAGGTTTGTAATTTAGTACATTTTTTTCTTCAGTGGATTTCAGTAGCCTATAACTTATTACCAGCCTATCAGTTTATTGCACTGTTGTGGCTTGTGTGTTGCTGTGATGGTGAAGCTAGCAGGGCCACCCAAAGGGAACTGATTACAGACTAAGAACAGACTACAAGGGAGGAAGAGACCGTCCACTTTAGGAGTATGAGTCACTGGAAACCTAATGGAGAGCATGGGAGCATTGTCAGTTGCTGAAGTCCTTATGAACAGAAGCCGAACATGAAGAGATAATGTCAGAAGCTTCTAATTACAGAAGACCTGAAGAGCTAAGAATATCAAACATAAAGAAAGTCAAAGGTTAGTAAAAACACAGGAAATAAAAGGTCAAAGTGGATGCCAAAAGAGACTCAGAAACTTGCTCTCAGTCTTAGGATAGCTAAGAACAAATGGAAGAAATGATGATATCAAACAGATGAACAGAAAACTTCAATGGGTAGAACTTCAGGTCAGAAGGCACTTAAAATAGGACTGAGAAAGAGCTGCCTTCTCAAAGCAAAAGAGACCCTAATGCCATGGATGTAGCAGCAAAACCTTTAGGACTTCATTTGCTAAGGGGTCAAGAATGAAAATGCAAAGAAACAGGTGCAGTTGATAATTATAACCTGAAATATATGAAGTATGAATCTAGGAAAATTAAAAATCATTAAAATTGAAGTAGAATGCACAAACATTGATATTCTGGGCATTAGTGAACAGAAATGAAGTGGTGTTGGCCATTTTGAATCAGACAATGATATGATTTAATAAACCTGGAATGATGCAATCAAGAGGAATGGGCTTTGCATTTATCCTCAAAAGGAATTTTTAAAGAGTTGTCATGAAGTACAAGGCTATCTGTGACACTATTAACATCCAATCAATACAACTATTATTCAAATTTATTCTCCAAAGACTAAAGCTAGTAATGCAGAAATGGAAGAATTCCGCCAATGTAATCAGTGCGATCACGAAGCACGTATAATTATTGGTGATTGGAATACAAGAGTTGTAAACAAAGAGGAAGGAGCACGTGGTTGGAAAACATAGTCCTGGAAATAGAAACAAAGCTAGAGACCCCAGGATAAACATTTCTTAAGACCAATTTCATGTTCATAGCAAATATATTATTTCAACAGAACAAAAGGCAACTATACAAGTGGACTTCTCCAGATGGAATCAAAGAAATCAAATTGATTATATCTCAAGGAAAGGTAATGGAGAGACTCATTATCATCATCAGTTAAAACCAGATCAGGTGTGTCTTTGCTCACCTATACGTCCATATTGGAGTTTAAGAAAATTAAAACAAGTCCATGAGACCCAAAATATGACCTTTAGTCTATCCAACTCAGACTTCAAGAACGTCTCAAGATTTGATTTGATGAATCGAACACTAATTACAGAAGACCTGAAGAGCTAAGAATATCAAACATAAAGAAAGTCAAAGGTTAGTAAAAACACAGGAAATAAAAGGTCAAAGTGGATGCCAAAAGAGACTCAGAAACTTGCTCTCAGTCTTAGGATAGCTAAGAACAAATGGAAGAAATGATGATATCAAACAGATGAACAGAAAACTTCAATGGGTAACACAAGACAACAAAGTAAAATATGAAATGTACAAAGAATATGTTCAGCATATCTTAAACTGAAAGTATTTTTTAAAATCTAGCATTGAATTGCAACATTATAATATTTTATGCACAAAATACTGAATGATGTAGATCAACAGAAAATCAATAGAAAATAGAAATGCTAAACTGAGTCACTACAAAAAATAACTTGTCAAAATCCAAACATTTCAAATATGAAATAATAGTAACAATATATAATTGATTAAGGATTCAGAGGGTTGGACGGTGGGGAGGGAAGGGAAAAAAGAGAGGCTCATACCAAATGCTCAAGTAGAAAATATTTGGGAAATTATGATGGCAACATATGTACAGATATGCTTGATGCAATTGATGTATGGAATGTTATAAGAGCTGTAAGAGCCCCCAATAATATGATTCAAAATATACATTCAATAATGTAATTAATAATTCTCAAAAAAAAATAATCCAAGGCTAACAAGCAGTAGCATATGAGCAAGAACCAATGATTCTGGAGGAAGGAATTCAGGCTGCACTGAAAGTATTAGACAAAAACCAGTTCCCGGGAATTGGTGTACTATTAAATGGAATGTTGCAACAAGATGATGAGCACCAGAGGCAAATATTTGTTTGTGTCAGGAAATTTAGAATGCTAGAAGAGATACATGATTTTGCCCATTTCAAAGAAAGATGACCCCAAGAATAGTCTAGTTATAGAAATATCAGTGATTTTACATGCAAGTAAAATCTTGCTGAAGGTCTCGCAAGAATGCCTGCAGCGAACTGCCAGAGGTTCACATAGGAGTGAGAAGGTGTGGAATAAGGGACAGCATTGTTGATATCAGACAGAACTTCCTGAAAGCAGAGATTTCAGGAGATGCCTACTTGTATTAAATTGACTATGCCAAGGAATTTGACTGTGCGGATCATGAATACATTTTGGATTGGGTACATTTGGATTGGATACAATCCAAATACATTTGGATTTGGAGCAGAATGGGAATTATAGAACACTACATTGTGCTCATATGGATTCTGTACAGGGGTTAAGAAGCAATTGCAGGAACAGAATAAGGGAATGTTGCATAGTTTAAGACCAAGAAAGGTTAACATCAAGGTTATATTCCCTCACCACACTTTATTCAATCGTGTACTAAGAAAATAATTAGAGAACCTGAATTGTATGTAAAAGGATGCAGCATCAGGATTGGAGAAAGGTTTATTCACAATCTGTGATATGCAGATATGCACATGTTTGCTTATTGAAGGAGTGAAGAGGACTTGAAGCGAGACACTTGCTCAAGGAGATAAAAATTTGCAGCCTTAAATTTGAATTACAGCTCAATTAAAAGAAATTCTCACAACTGGACAATAGATAACATCATGGAAAATGGAAAAAAGATTGAAGTTGTCAAGGATTTTATCTTGTTTTTTGATCCACAATCGATGAAGCATTAGTCAAGAAACCAAAGGACACATTGTATTAGGTAAATCGACTGCACAAGATTTTAGAGTGTTAAAAAGCAAGGATTTTCCTTTGTGTACTAAGGTGTTCCTGACCCAAGCCATGGTATTTTCAGTTGCTTCATATGAATATGAAAACTTTACATTAATCAGAAAGAGAGAAAAAAATAGGAAACATTTAAACTTTGGGGATGGCGAAGAATATGAAAAGGATCGTGGGCTACGCGGACATCATATTTGGTAAAGTGGAGGGACCATTCAAAGAGGAAAGTCCTTGAGGAGACAGATTGACACAAAATCTCCAGTCATGAGCTCAAACAGAAAGCCAGTTGCTAGGCTTGTGTAGGGCTGGAGGGTGTTTTGTTACATTCTACATGGGTTCACTATGGATTGGGGACCAAGTTGACACCATCCAACAACCACAACAGCAACCAGCTCTCGTTAGTTTGATGCTCAAAATGCTTCGGATGGGATCAGTAATCACTACTTCAATTGTCTCCGTGTTGTTTTCAAACAATAATATGCTTATATGCTTATAACTAGCGTCTGTTAGGCACTGGGAAAACAGCAATGTATAAAAAGGACAAGATTCCGGGGTCATGGGAGTCTCTATATATTCTACTTGACAGGGGAGAAAACATAGGAAAGAAACTGACATCATATCACTAAAATTTTTAGTGCTGTAGAGGAAGGACAATTAAAATTCAAAGATTAATTATTATGTACTTGTCTGGAGGAACACTTTCAGGTGTCACAGAGCCCCCCAGAGCAGCAGAAATGGCAGCTATTCCTTGAGGAGAGAGCACTTTGGCATTTTTGTGTGTGATATGCCTCTCTTGGATTGAGAATTATGAGAGATGAAGAATATGAGAGCAAGGAGACAAGTTGTATTGCCAATGCTTTGTAAATTGATGTAACGCACAAAATTTCCTTAAAGGATACATATATAGAGTGATAATTTTTTAAATAAACCTGCCAACCCACAAAGCAGAGTTTCTAGAGAAATGAGATTCATGAAAACCTGCTTTTCATGAAGGGGGGTGTTCAGGGTTGGGCACAGGTGAGTGACTTTTTAATGTTTTGCTCCCTTAATTCACAGGATGAATCCTAGTGTGGGCATCACTGAACATATGACAAAAGTGTGGTTTAAAGTGATAACGGCTTTCTGAAGTCCCTTTGCTATGCTGTTTGAAGCATGCCTAGTCCTGATTTACACCCAGGATTAGATGACCCAAATCCATGAAGTTGAAACCCTGTCACCCTGATAGCTTTTCTGGTTTTCATGAGAGAGAAAAAGTCCGAGGAGGGTCAGGATGTTGGGGTGGCGCTATAAGAGCACGGTGAAAACAGAAACAAGAACACTTGGTTCTTTCACTTGCTTCCTTCTCTCTCTGAAGGCATTCTTGGTTTCCAATTCTGGTATTTGGGCGCTCCTTCTGCTTGGCCTCGTACAATGTGCCCAGGGCTTTGCCTTGCTCTCACCTGTCAATGCCTTCTCTTTCAGAGATCCCAACTGCAGAGCTGTGAGAGTCTTCCTCAGAATATTCCCCCACACTCTAAGAGCAGAAATTGGGATTCACAGCTATGTTTCCACAGAGAGTTCCTTGTTCAAAAAGTTGTCCAGTCACACAGATCAGAGCTTAAATTATTAAGGTTATATCCATTGGAATGTAGAACATTTTAACGAAGTCTATTCAAACACACATGTGCCCGCGGAGGGAGGCGTTTCCATGTCTTAGAATCAGTAGCTGATGTATGGCAACCCCTCATAATTCAAAGCAGAACTGGGCCAATTTTATAGATGGTAATATTTGTGGGGATAGATCTCACAACCTTTCTTCTGCAGTGCCTAGAGTTGGCTTCCATTGCCAACGTTGAAGTTAGCAGCCAAGAGCAAGCTTCTTGTGCCACCCAGGTTCTATATACAGAGAGAGAAGGAAAGGGCATGCGATGAAAACCAAAAGACACAAAAATTCCATGAATCCAACATTTCAATCTACCGTCTGTGTAGTGTGCACAGTGCGAGAAGGTGATTCATAATATAGGCCTGAAATTGCTGCTGTTATCAGGTCGCAGTTGTTATTAACTCACAGAAATTTACAGAAAAAGATGATGCTTCCCCCCACTCTGTTCTTTCCAGCAGAGAATGACTACTTAAATGTCATGTGTTATATAATGTGGAATCACCCAATTGCCATCTCTATTTTTCTCACAAATCTTCATTTTTGTCTGTAGCAAATGAAATCCATCTCCTCCCAGCCCTCAATCCTCAAAGGTTGTGACTTTATAATCATGGCTATTCTTAAACCACTTCTGTCTCTCTTCTGTCACCCCCATCCCCCCGTTCTCACCAAAGTCTCACGTCTTTTGAGGTTGCCAGAAGAGCCAGCAACATACTCAGAAATTTCCTAGTGGTAGGGTAGGATTAAAAAAAAGGTGCAATCCATCGCTTGCAGGAATGTGAGTCAAAAATGCAGGGTGATTTGGCTCCCATCACTTTGATTGACTTCTGGATGACCTTATGCTGTTAACACCTGCCTCCACAGGTGTGTGAAGAGCCTTAATTAATATTTGTAAGCCCTCATGATTGCCGCAGATAGAAGATGGCAGAAAAGGGCAAGTGGTTATTAATCATGGGGAAAAAGACAAATCAGAGAGATTAAGTTTTATTTCTCCACCAGAGACCCTGCACCCACTCACTCTATTTTCACATTAGGGGGATTAGATATAAATCTTTTCTTACTTACTTTGCACTTATGGAAATGCTCAATGCCTGCTTAATGCAGAGCTCCCATTCTATGCTCTGGGTAATACTGAACATGCACTGCCTCTTCCTCCCAGTGCTGTTTAAGTTAGTACTGAAAGGAGTCTTGCTATTCACAATGAGTGTGAGAGTTCATCTAATTAGCGGATTTCAGTTCATTTGGCATTAAATAATTGCCCAAATTCCCATATGTTTGAACAATATGTTCAACAAGGGGGATGATTCTCTAAAAGCAATTAAATAGTTCTTTTAGAAGAGCTTGTCATCGGTCACTCATAAGCATCCCTGCTATTCCTGTCCATGATGAATGCAGGCAGCAATTACACGGAATGCGCTTAACCCTCTCTAATGGCTGCTGGCAGGCATCCACATGCAGGCTGTCACTTCATGCTGATTCTAGCTCGCATTTACATTTCACTTTCTGCCCCCTCAACCTGAAGTATGTTGTTGTAGGCCTTGTGTAGAGCATTCAGTACTGTTAATGCATTCCTTTCCAATCCTTTCTCTTCTGGCCTGCCCTACTCATTGGTAAACCCAGGCATCTTTCCAGATAAATCTGTATGGCCTTTGTGGGCAGAATTGTCAACTTTGAACAATGGATAACTTTGTATAAGACAGAATATTTTGGAAGACATTGTCTATGCTTTCTGGGGAGGAGGAGAAGATGGTGTAAAAATATTACGGTCTGGTTTGGTTACAGTAGATATATCTGAATGGAATCATACTGAGTTCTGCACCTTGGATGTATTGCAGCAGCAATCATGAACAAGAGTGACCATTACTAACTTGGAGGAAAAGAGGGAGTTATAAGCAATCGTATTGCAGAGATTAAAAACATACTTAGTGTGGCCTTGTAACAGATGTTTGTTTATATAGAGAAAGTAGTATGTAGTCGAAAAGGTTGTTTCGTTGATCAGGGTTGACATGTCTAAGTATCTTTTGGGGGGGCGGGTGATTATTCCAATACTAGCTCTTATGTAGCATTGTTCATCCAGAAAGTCCTCGATTGCCTTAGACACTATTGTCTGTGTCACTCTGTTTTCTACAAAAGAAAACCCCAAAAAAGAAAGAACAAATTATTTGTCCATGGCCACATGAGAAGTTGAGGAAGAGGGAGTAGAATCTGGACTCTTGTCATTCACTGTTGTGTTTTCATATGCCTCTGATGATGAGGTGGGGACAAAAATTAAAAGTACTAAATCGCCTGTGAGTGCTGATGAATGTTCAAATGGCAAGTGTTTTGTTATATATCTACTCACCATAATAAAAATACAAACAAAAGAGCAAGAAGAAAATGTATCCAATGAGATAATATGATACCCCTTTAGCTAAGTTTCATGGTTACTGTGTTAGTCCAGGTAGACCAGGGAAACAAATTCATAAACACGCATATGGATATAAGGGAAAGGTTTATATACAAGAGGAATGGAACATTGAGAAAGCATCCCAACCCAGTGCAGTCCAAGGTCATATATCCAACATTAGCCCATATGTCCGATACCAGTTTATAAAGACTCCCTCTGACTTATGAAGCACGTGCAGTTGAAGTATCCCAGCTGTGCAGGGGTGTCTCCATGACTCCTCACTTCCAGAGCTCAGGGTCCATCAACAGCATCCAGTGGTGGTAGAAGAAACTCAGGGCTGGCAGGGGTCTCCATGTGGCTTCTCCAGCTTCAAAGGTCTTGTGCCATAAGGGTAAGGCTGTGTGGCTCCTCCTCTGCCTCCTCCAGTTCCTCGGATGCTGCCATCTTGTCAGTAGTTCATCATCTCAGAGATTGGCTCCCAGAGACTGGAAGTCAAGTCTCTCTTCTCTAATTGGGAAATACTGCGAGACTTCTCAGAATTCTCAAGAGAAAGCCATACCTACATAGAGGTCTCATCAGCTACTCATTGGCTATCTCCAGATTAACAGGCTAGACTCCACTCTACATCCCAATCATGAAATCGACATCATGAATACATGACCGCCACAGTCTTTTATCTGTTTCGTGACCCTGCATTGACATTGTAAATCATTAAAACTGGAGAAAGATCTGGATACCAGGCTTCAAGTGTAAGGATTCAAAATTTTCATCTAAAATAGGAAAGAGTTGAAGGATAGATGTGTTTATGTACTTGATTATGTACATGAATAACTAAATCTGCAGTGCTGTCACTAGATAGCCTATATATTTATGCACTGGTAGAAACAAATGTTTTCAAAACCAGAATAGACATACACAATATGGGTATGTTTCAAATGCTGCTTTGTTTCATAATTTGTTTCTTCACTTACTGGGATTGAAAATATTATTGAATATGTTGCTAGGGGAACAGAAGCTGATGGTCAGATGACCAGTTCAGACATTTCTGTAAAATTTTCATCTTTCAGTATCAATAATAATATAGTCTCAGGAGCTGGTATGATGCACACCAGCTAGCTGTTTGATTTATCTAGTCCTGCCCTTTATTTCTTAGGAAGTGGTTTGTCATTGTGTTGACTTGATAAAACCTCGATTTAAAGTGCAGGGTTAAAACAGTTGGTGTGCTTACAGCCTTCAGAATAAATGTTTGTCATTTCAGTTCTGCAGTCTGGGTCGTCCAACCCTTTACATGTGTGTAGTTATCCACAGGGAAGCCTGGGAAAACCCTAGTCTCCAAGAAAAACTTGTATTCAAATACAGCACCTTTACATACTTCTCTGTTTGATGTTTTTTCAACTATAAAGCCTCCAGTCTGATGGAGCCGAGGTACTCCTGAGTCCTGAAGTCACCTGTGGTCCCCCAGACATAATTGTCACCACTCCTTTTGCATTGACCATACCACACTGTGCGGATGTCAGCTCTGAGCATTGGAATATCCATTTAAAGAAGAGAACCCAGCAGGGCAAGTGGGAGGTGAGACCTGTTCTATTTTGGGGGGAAAAGGGGGGTGGAGTTGAGTTCCAGCTATGAAATTGATTTAAACTAAGTCTCTCTTAACACAGTAAATCAGCTATGAAATTCGTGAGCATTTTCTTATTTTCTGAAGGATGGGTGGTGTAGATTTAACCGCCTCTTTAAGGGAATGACTCCTTCACTTCCAATGATAATAGAGACGAGGAGTGAGAGGTGATCTGGAGCTTTGTAAAACTCCTTTCCAACTGTACTTGTTACCACCCACACAGACAGGGACTATTAAGTGCCTGCTCTCCAACTCACGCCCCTCCTACCAGGCCAGGTTCCTCTCTGGAATTATTTTACTCTGTGGCCTATGTGGTGGTATGAGTAGGCGGCGGAGGATGCGCAGGCTCTGTGTGGACTAGAAATGAATGCATCAAGAAAAATGTTCTCTTCCTTCAACAAAGAGAATACAGCACATCTTGATTTATGTGTTTGGGAACACAGTAGGTGCTCAATAGATGCTGGGTGAATTAATTACTGCATTGAAATGAATTCCGAGTAGCCATTCCCTTAGGTATCTCAGTACATGTAAGAAAGATTTAGTACCAGGAGTGAACAAAAGAGATGAGAGAGGAAAATGAAGACATAGAATAGGAGGGAACAATGCCATCACAGCAATGATAGGTTGCAGTTGATTTACTACTTTAAGTGAAGGCTCTGATTTATCTGTCTGATAAGCATTTCTTTATGTCCCTCGAAGTCAATTTGAATAAAAGCAGGTGAATTATCCTGTTGAAACACAGTGACCTGTTGCAGGTAGCCCTGGGATTTTGCCTCCCAGGAGATGCTTCAAGCAAAAGTAAGGAAAGAGAATCATGTTTTTTTAGCAGCAGAAAATCTTCAGCTGAAGAAATAGGATGCCTCTTCCCAGGTCCCGGATGTCCTATTTTCTTTGTTCCCAAATGCAGTCAATTTTTTTCTCTTCTAGTACAAGCAGGGGCAAATTTTCTGAGGTCTGAATTTTCATGGCTTTCATTTTAGACCTCTCTCCCATTATGTTTCCCTTGGTCTTGATTCTGATAACTTTCGTTTCCCTTCTCATGATTATTGACATCCTGATGGTGGTGTCTCAGTGTTCTCTCAAATCAGTCACCCATGCCTAAGACTGCCTGAGATTTTATAGTCTGTGTCCCAAACAGCTATTGATGAAATGTTCTCTTGTGAATTACTTTAGCAGAATAAAAGGGCTAAAAACGGTTGACTAAAAAGTCGTGTTACCTTAAGAATATTGAGTGAGGGTTCCAGAAGTAGACCTTTGTAAAAAGTGAGCACACAAAGAGCAGCTATACTGATGTTAATGCTCAAAATATCTTCTAAGCTTAACATTGTAACCAAATTCATTGCCATTGAGTCAATTCCAACTCAGCCATGCCTTATAGGGTAGGGTAGAATTGCCCCTGTAGGCTTCTGAGACTCTCAGTCTGTAGGGGGGCCCGGAAAGTCCCATCTCTCTCCCACAGAATAGCTGGTGGTTCCAAACTGCCAAACTTGCACTTTGAAACCCAACTGGCAACAAACTGTATCCCCCAAACTCCTGGCATTGTACATTGTAAATAAGGTGAAATTCAAGGTAATATCTTTGAAATGAATTAAGAATTATATAAACATAAACTCTTGAGTTGCCACACTCAACACTTATGCTGATAACAGAAGAGCAGCATTTAAGATCAGTATAACAAAATTACAGAAACATCTAAAAATTATACATAAATGCATCACACCTTAAGCTGAGAGAATTCGATCCATCTTTCCTCCACAGGAAGTAATGTCAGTGGAGGACGAATCTACATCTTGTTACTGCCTATTGGACCCCTTCGCATGTCATGTGCTCTTAGACAGCTTTGGGACATTTGCCCTCACTGGAGAACCCATCACAGACTGTGCCGTGAAACAGCTCAAGGTGGCAGTTTTTGGCTGCATGTCTTGTAACTCCCTGGATTACAACTTGAGGGTTTACTGCGTGGACAATACACCTTGTGCATTTCAGGTAAGTTGTTTTGTTTCGTTTTTCTAAAGTCCTTCTTTGGATGACATGAAAACATGGGGTGCCTGTGAAATCAGCAGCAACAGATAATTCTGTTACTAAAAGTCTGAACATCGAAGCCATATGACTGGTTTTATGAAGATATTTATCTTGAAACCAAAGCTCAATTTAGTTCTCAGCTTTGCTAGGTTCTGAGGAGGTGAGGTAGTTGTCATTCAAGAAGAGAGAGTGGTTAAATTGACACATCTGGAGAATGGTGTGTGCTAAGTCATAAAACTGAAGATAAGTTCAGGAAGCAGAAACATAGCTCTGACAGAAGAATTGGAAATGAATTTTAAAGGACTTTTTGTGAATCTTGATGGTTAGATAAGAAGGAGGGGGAAAATGGAAAGGATCCCATGTCTAGGAAGGAAAATGACCTGAGTCCCATAAAGCGGCAGAGTTATTTGCTGCCCAGAGGACAGAGAAAATTGCTTTGCTTGAATCAACTGAAGGTTGTAGTTAGAGAACAACAGTTACAAATTATACCTATCACCAAGCAGTCATATTATATCCTGAACACATAGTCTATTAATTACCAGGACTACTAGGGCAGAGATGGTTCAAGGTTCCTTTCCATTTTGAGTTCTTTTAATCATGTAAGATTCATTTTAAATTAGCTGCTCACAAAGAGTGCCTGTTTATTAATAGCAGCAAGGATAATGCAGAAGTGCTTGTGTAAGCTTTGCCCACATCTAAATAGCATAGGTCTCCTGACACACCTCATTCCAGATCCCTGCTCTCCCAGTCCTGGATCATTAAGTCCATTAGGCAGAGTGTTTCCTCGGTAACTAGCTTTTAAGACATTGAGCTAGAAAACTCCGGTTGACCAATGGAAAAATGCAGGGACCTGAATCCTGAGCATCAGTCTGTGAAAGTGACACAGTGCTAGCCTATGTTCCCAGACCTTCCCTATTGACCTTTGAGTAGCATGGATTTTTCTCAAGGGCTTGCCGCTTCCTTGACAGTTGGCTTTGTTGGTCAAGATATTACTTTGTAAAGAAGTTCAGTGTAAGTAGTTGAAGTGGTTACTATGGTTGCCAGTGTCTAATAATCTTCATCTGTTCTCCTCAACCCCTTTAAAGCACTCCCGCAAAGAGAATATACATAACAGGCATTCACTAAACCAACATAAAAAATGAATGACCAAAGTGGTTCATCCTCAGGTCTCTAGGACAGCTACAGAATGTGTTATTGACTCGAGTTGGATGTTGAGAAACTCAGCCAGGTTATAAGGACTGAACACACTGGTGCAAATATAAATCACCCCTGCCGAGCGGCTTCTCTGACTGGAGGGTCCGAATCACAGCAAAAGTCTTGTAAGTCAACTCTCAGAACCACGTTGGCATTGTCTTTGGCTAGTGGCCTCACAATCAGTGTATATGCATTTGCCTAAGGAGTTTGCTCTCAGTGACTTCCACATCATCTGCTCCCATGCCCATCGATGGCAGCTTAACAACACACAGATGGATACGAGCCTCACTGGAAGTCATGCAAATACAGCCCTCAGCACCGCTTTCCAAAGTATTATCCAAGCCTTTTGATAATTCACCCTTCTGAACCAGCACTAGAAAACACATAAACATATTATTCTCCCACTAAGTCAATCTAAATGTCTTTATCAGTTCATTTATGATCATTGATAAAATTGGTAAAACTTTTAAACTATGTGTTCCTAAGTCTTTTGTCACTGGAAATCATTTAGACCCCCATTTGTACTTACCTATCTACCTCTGGTGAGTCCTCTCCCCTCCTTTCACATCCAGTTCTGCTGGTTTCCAAAGTGGTGTCTGGTTGTATGTTTCATTGATAAGCTGAAGAACATAGGCAACAATGGCCGGGCTCCCCTGTACCCTGCCCTCAGGTTCTGAGAGAGCATCAGCCAGTAAATAATTCCCCAGGCTCACACATAGATTAAAATATAATTTGCCCTGGAAGATTCCTTTTCCAGAAAGCAAACATTTGCTCCTCAGTGTTGGTACCAATTGTTTCTTTGCTTGTTTGTTTTCTGAAAAGACCTTTCTTCTTGATTTTGCCTTGTTAAGTGGATATGTATAGATCCATTTGACTTAGTTTAGCTTTCTCTCTTGCTTTATTTTCCCCAGTGTAGTATCCTACATCATCAATGTAATCTTTTTTCTTGCCCAATATATGGTATTTCATAAGCAGGCAGTGTTGTCTACTGTCTAACCCATTCAGAGGAGTTCCTGAGTGGGCATATGTGCAAACAGGTCGTGTGCTCAAGTGCTAGCCAAAATGGTAGCCAGAATCTCATTTATCCACAGTGCTGCAAACAAAAGCCCTGGTAATTGGCTTCAAAAGCATCCGTGACTGAAAACCGGGTGGAGCACAGCGATTAAATTGACCCGAAGGCAACTCTTACAGTTTATCAAACCATTACACTTTCAGTTATCCTGGCTTTCTTATTGTTCACTTCTTGAGCTTCTGAGAACACTTCAATGATTGATCTACACTCCCCCTAGTGATGTGTTATGTGGTATAAATGTTGTATTCCACCATAATTCCCTTTCTGTGACTCAGGTTGAACCTGAGCTCAGAAAGTTGATATGTGTTTTTTCAGGGTGCATTTCCACTGACTTGGCTCTTCTTGGAATTTTCCTGAACTCTCCTTTATCATAATTGGTTTGACATAATTTCAGAAGAGATACAACATGGTTCTTTTATATGCCAAAGAATCAAGCATAACTGTGAGGAAAGTTTGGTTAGGGGATTGAACTACACTTTTCATTTTACTAAGACTTTACTGGGCAATGATCTTCCAACCAAATAATTGGAAATATATTCTTTGTTTTGGAGATCATAGGAGAGTGACATCTTCCAGACCCAATCACCCATCCTCTCAGAACTAGTATGACTGGCATCTATTAGAAACAATCCTTTAGAGAATTTCAGTAATCAACCAAAAAAAAAATCTCTTTCCAGTCATGCCTTTTTCCTTGTGGGTCTTCTCTGGAGCTACTATGCTTGCTTCTTATTTCTTCTAGAAATACCTAATCTGAATAATGAATGGTAGCTGTTCTTTAAAGGACAAAAGCAACACAGAGACTGTGTGCAAGACAACATTAATTTAGATGCAAAGATTCAAAGTCTTGCTCTGATAAGCACGTCTAAAACCATCTCTATAGAAAATCAAATCAGCTCAGCTATGTTAAAAAATAAGTAAATAAAAATATCACCCTCCTGAAGGTGAGAGGAAGCTAAGCAGAGAGGGACCCAATGTCATCTTGTCCATTCTTCTCCTGTGTTTTGTCACCATTGAAGCCTCCATCTAATGTTTGTGCATCTGGCTTTGTCCCTAATTCAAACCAAAGGAAGGAAGAACCAAGGAGTAGTGAGATGTTTCAAAAAAGGGACCTTTTATTACTTGATTTTTTTCCTGTTTTGTGTTATAGCATACACAGTCAAATACATACGCATACATTTAATGCAAACATACCATGCAATAGGAAAAACAAAGAATTAAGCTTCTGCCTTACCTCTGAGAGAAAAGAGCAGGGAAAAAAATAACTCTATTTCCCCCCTCTGTTGTTTGTAGCACTCCAAGTCAGTTTCTCTTGATACTCATTACTTACTTGGCATTAATGTGGATTTAGAATCTAATTTCAAAGGATTTCTTCCAGATGTAGTTCTTGTGTTTATCAATAATACAACCTTGGGAGATATTGTTCACGTAAAGCATTTAAAGGAAAACACCACAGTGACACAAATTGTGTGTGTGTGTGTGTGTAAGTTCAAACAGTTTTGTCTCATAAATATGTAAATTCAGCCTGCCTGTTTTAGTATCCCTGAAGCACACCTAAATATTGCTGCCTGTCTCATTAAATCCACATAAAGCGCTCAGCGAGTCACAAAGCACAAGTTTCTCCTGGCCACAGCTCCTAGAATTGGATGACTAGCAACTCCCCATGTGAGGTGGTGATGTTGAGAGACTAGAAACTCCCCCAGTCTGAGCTTTTAGGTGCATTTTTTGTGCCAGACATTAGACAGATCTCAAATTCTAGTGAAAATAATGCAGCTATCAATTTAGCAATAGAACCAGAGCTTTAACAGAAGGGCCTTTGACCTAGGAGGCAGAAAGGAAAAAATCCAGGGAAGGAAAAGCTAGATATAGTCTTGGGGTGACACATCCCTGAGCATGGTTGAGGCTGAATTCTGCAGTGCTGTTTGAATCACTAATTAGAAATATGGCTGGGCACCGGAATGATGGAGGACTACAGATGTGCAAAAACAGTCCCAGAAAGTCGTTCAATGAGTTCAGTGTATAACAAGAAAATCTGTGTAGGGTTGCATCTTTGTTTGGAAAGTCTTTAAAAGCTTGTGGACTGGTGTTTATTTCTTGAACTCTGAAGTCAATTTTGCCATTGCAAACATATAAAAGCAAAAGTGAAGATCATTCTTGGGAAGGGTTAGGGTTAGGAATTTTTTTTTTTAAAGTCATTCTTGGGCTTCATATTTTGTATGAGATTATGACCCACTGTGAATCTATCTAGTTGGTTCAATGTGTGCAAATCAAAGTAAGTTGAGAAAGAAACCATAGCTATATTTTAATTTAGAGTCATAATGCATAGCTTTTTTTCATGCATAACTTTTAAAAGGTTATTCTTTGATCTGTGCTAAATATTCACCTTTCAAAATTATAAATTTGCGGGGCAGAGCCCCGGTGGCATAATGGTTGTGCGCGGGACTGCAGCCCACTGGGACGGAGGTTCAATTCCAGCAGTGGGGCTGGGCCTCCTACTCCCACCACCGGAGAGCAGTGATGCCCAAAAAATATTTTTTTTAATATATAAATATATATATATATAATATATATATATTTGCTAGTCTACATCTCAGGGAATACTTCATATATTTGACTATAATGCAAATCCAAGGAGTCCATGTGATGTAATAGCTAAAGTTTGGTTACAGTTGAAAGGTTGGCCATCTAAACTTATCCTAAAGCTCTAGGGGGAAAAGACTTGGTGATCTTCATAAAATTACAGGTAAGAAAACTCTCTGGGGTAGTTTTGCTCTTTCACAGAGGTTCATAATGAGGCAGACTTGACTAATGGCATCCAACAGCCACAGGGGAGATATCTACTGATTTATATTACCCTGTACATGTATCACCAAGACATGTAGCACCAAAGACCCAAGTAATGTAGTAGTTATACATTGGGCTGTGACCCTCGAGGACTTTGAAGCCATCGGTCCTCCTCAGAAGAAAGATTGGACATTTTGCTCTCATGAAGAATTACAGTTTTGGTAACATAGGGCCGTTTTATCCTGACCTGTGGAGTTGCCACGAGTCGGCATCAACCGATGGTAGTGCGGGAGTACACATACATTGCACCAAGGAAAAATTATTAATGGGGCAAAATGAATAAGAGCCAGACCTTGAACCAAGTCTTAGGAAAACACAGTCAAGCATAGCATGTAATGAAAAGCAAGATAATCATGTACAAAAGAAGCACCAGACTATGAATCAAGTCGTATTGTTCAACTCTTAGGTTAATCACTGACGATGTCACTTTAGCCAAATCACCATCTTGGTTCTCATCATGTCTATGTTCTATGTTCTCATCCATGTGTAAGATGATCCAAAGGAGTCCCAGACTGATGCAAGTGGTTAATGTGATATGTTGCTCATCCAGCTGTTTGAGTAGAACCAGAGAGGCCATGGGAGTAAACTCAGTGTCCCTGGACTGGATTGACACAACATCCCCACACATACTGTAGACTGAAGCTCTGCGTCAGTACAGTGTTTCTCAGAGTGGCAATACCATCTCCTGAGGGGCACTGGAATAATCCAAAAACAGATACTACCTGTAATTTATCCTGGATTGTGGGCTCTATTGCAAGATGTTTTCATTGCTACAGGGGTGCTGAGTTGTGTTTGGTTTCTGTCTGCAAAGGAGGCAGTTGGCCAAATGAGCCTGAGGATCCTGGTTCTCTGGATCTTTCAAGGCTGCAGTACTTCACAGGCAGATTATCGGACTTTTGGATGAAGGTGCCTCTCTCGGAGTGGTTTTGAACGGCCCACTTTTTGATGGGTAGTCACACTAATAACCATTTACAGTATCCAGAAACTTCTATGGGAGCAAAACATCAGCCATTGAAAAGGCTGTGGAGGACAGTCCACTTCTACTTTGACACACACGGAGCAACCAAGGGTCAGTATCAACTCAAGAGCAGAGGGGTTTTGCTAGTTTTATTATATGAAATTGCATAGTTTCCTTTTTGTTTTTGGATATTTTTTCCAGCCATTTGATTGGCATATAATTCACATATCATGCAACTCAAACGTTCAGTCACATCAAGAAAAGTTGTGCAATCATCACCACAATCCGTTTTAGAAGGCTCTCTTCATCTCGGTACTCTTTATTATCATCTCTCCCTCTCCCACAACCCTCCCTGCCATACTCTCAAGCAACCATTAGTCTAGCTACTGTCTCTATAGATTTCCCATCCTAGATTTCCTATATATATATGTATATATACACACATATATACATATATATAGAAACTTACAAGAATAGCAAAGTAAAATGGATAGAAACTTCACTTGAAAAGAAACAAAATACTGAAAATCCGAGCAAATTCATTGGGTCACAATGGAGATCACATGGTAGGAGCTACACGTTCATCTAACTGCATCTGCTACAATCCACGTTCCAATGCATTGTGCCTGGTACCAAAATTATTCACACTCCAAGACTCTGGTGAGAGGGGATTCTTCAACTTGCCATTCACCTTCTTCTCTCCTTTGTTTGTTTGTTTGTTTTTAACAGACACAGTTTTAAAATGGGTTAGAGGGAGGTACAAACAATAAGAGAGTTTTCTTTTCTGTGATGATTCCATACATTTTGTAAGTAATAAAAAATACGTTACTACATTCAATATCTTCATGACATGGAGCAAACCACTTCATTTCCTAAACTAAGTTTACTTCACTCTACATCAAGTGCAAGTTAAATTTTAAAAGTTTTATTTTACTTATCTTGCGTGAATGAGACTATACAAGCAAAACATACAACTAGACTATCTATGTAGACCACTCCATGACATTAATCACATTCTCTGAGTTGTGTATCCATTCTCACCCTACTTTTCTGAGTTTTCTTTTCCATTAGCATAAACTCACAACCCCCTAAGTTTCCTATCCAGTCTTTTGAGTGGCTTCTCACCATGGGTCTGAATAGATAGATCTTGAAAGGCCACAATGTTCAAAGAAGTCCTTATTTACTAAGCTCAGCTCTTGTTTAGTTTTAAGAAGATTTCTTGCTTGGTGAAATAGGTCAAACACAAAAGGGTGAATACTGCGTGTCCTCCCTTATATTAAAAAACAAGAAAAAGCAAATATATATAGAAAGAGTTATCAGTGGTAACCACAGCTTAGAAGAATGGGGAAATGGGCGCATCTCTAAAAAGTTGAATTGACAGAATTGTGTAGTATCTATACTTACAAAAATGATGCAAAAAATAAGTATAAGGTAGTTGCCAAGACTACTGATTTAAAACCAAACACTTCATAGGATTTGGTTCCTTGGTTTGTAGGTTCAAGGTCATGTTTTCATGGCATGTCTTAGTTACACCGTGGGCTGTGTTCCGCGTGGTCAACAGTTGGAAACCACCAGCAGGCTCCATGGTAGAAAAATGGATTTCCTACTCCTGTAACAGTTACAGTCTGACAAACCCACAGAGAGGTCGCTACAAGTCAGCATTGACATGACGACAGTGAGCTTGGATGGGAATGACCTGTTTAGTGAGTCTGGCTACCTCTCCTGACTTACCAGCCAGTTCCCAAGGTGTTAAAAGTCTGCAAGTGACCGTCCAAGGCACAACAATCGGTTTCTATTCATCGGAAATCATAAAAGAAAGGTGGACCCAGGAGTGTGAAGGGGGCTTTTTAAAAGCTCATGGAAAAAAGAAATCCAATTTGTTTAATTTCATCTTTCCACAAACCTTGTAAGACTTCCCTGGTAGGAGGAGAATGTGGAATGCATGGCTAATTGCCTCCCTAAACATTTGCCTCCTTTACCAGGAGATCAGGTGAACTGTGTAGCAGCCTGCTACAATGACTGAACAATGTGATTCAAGATTCTTTAGGAGATTTCTGGTCAAAAGATACAACAGGCAGAACAGAATTCTACATTTTTTGTGGACTTTCTGGAGATACAGAGTTTGGATGAATCCACCAAAACTATGGCCCTGAGATTATCTTTACATGTTAAAGGCAAGTTAAAGTTTAACAAAAGGGGCATATGCAGACCGAATCTACTGCATTTACTTTGGTTATAAAGAGATGAGGGGGCACTGTTTAATCCTCTGTCTGGTTCACCTGACTCTGACTGGAGCCATGTTTCCCCACACGTGAACCAGCAGAAGGAAGCCCTAGAAATGCTTTGAAACTTGACTGTTTGTCTTGTTCTTAGACAAACAATAGTATTAGCTTATCTAAGTCTATGTGGATGAGATTCTCTGAAGTTTGCTCCTTTGCTCCACTTCTTATTTTTAAGAGTAAAAATCAGATTTTTTTAATATAGGCCCCTCACACCTCCCTCACCCCCAACCCCCACCCCTTGCAGGATCTCGGTCACCATGCACTCAGGTGAGCCCTCATCATGTCCAGCAGGTGGCCTAGTTGAGGAGCTAGCTTTTCTCTTTTACTCTGGTCCTTTATATTTTGGTCAATCCCAGGCACCATGGTTTCTGGCACCCTTGCTCATTGCAAGGGCCCAAGGGGGGATGATACAGCTCCGATCTGCTCCTGTGACAGTCTCACCCACCAGCCAAGGCAAAGCCACACAGGAGAACTGCCTTTGAAGCATGACCTTGAAGACAAAGTTCATGGTGGGCAGTGCACAAAAATAAGAAGGAAGTTGGACCATGTGTGGATGTTCTTCAGCTATTTCTCTCTACCCTTTCCTTTCTGTTCCTCTACCTTGCTGGTGGCTTCGAAGCACGCTGATGGTTGCTACCAGCAAAACCTATTTTCAAAAGAAAATTGACATATGTATTTTTCTTACTAATTATTATTATTATTATTAATTTCTTGCGATGGGAATGGTTTCTCTCATGAAGTCCTGAGATGTTTTCTCCTGAGTGAGTGAAGATGTGAGTGGGGAGAAGGGGCACCACTGCTCAGCCAATAAATGTCTTTCGTGACCACACCTAACTGAAGCTACTTTCTCTGCTCACCTGAGTGCATGGTGACCGAGATCCTGCAAGGGGTGGGGGTTGGGGGTGAGGGAGGTGTGAGGGGCCTATATTAAAAAAAATCTGATTTTTACTCTTAAGAATAAGAAGTGGAGCAAAGGAGCAAACTTCAGAGAATCTCATCTACATAGACTTAGATAAGCTAATACTATTATTATCCTAGGCCATTTCTAAGATATTAATAAGTATGTTTCATGTTTGCACTGTTTAGAACCTTAGTTGGCTAGAAATACACCCAAAGAAATTGAACAGTTTGCCCATGGCTACAAAGAAATGTGATGAGAGCCTTTTGTTTCAGCTTTCATTTAGAAATCTGAGCACCGGGAGTTCACGCAGAAAAAAAAAAAAATCTGAGCACCGTTACTACAATATAACATGCAGGTTCCTGCTTATCATAATTCTTAGCCACAAACACTGATACATGGCTTGGTTCTGGCCTAAAATTTTATCACTTCTAGGCAAATAATTCCCAGTATCATTTTATGTGTTAGCTCTATCTACCCACCATATCTTTGTGACATTCCTGCCTTTTCCCTCCTTTCCACCTTTGTGGAAATGTTTGCATCAAGACTATGCTGTAAGACTAACTACCATCCCTTTACTAATTTCCAGACTCCCTTTCTTGCCATTCTTCCCATCTTGGTTAAGTACCCTTTGTCCTGCCTTCACCTCTCAGGCATGCATCTTTTGTGATATGTGTCGTTCTGATGATTTGCCACCAAGTCATCTTCAAATGACAGCAATCTTTTTGGACATCGACACCACTGCATCAGTCTGTCCATGCTCATTGCGGTGGCCACTGCGGTATTTGAGTGCCTTCCCACTGAGGTGACTAGCTTTTCAGCACTATGTCAAGCACTATTCTGTTGTCATCCACGGGGTTCCTTTTGGGTAATTTTAGAAAAAACATTGTCAGGTCTTTCTCCCTTGTGCCTTAATTTGGAAGTTCCCCTGAAACCTGTCCACTAAGGGCAAGCCTACCAACATTAGCAACACAGATGACATCACTTACACTATTAAAACAATATGCAAGCCACCACAGTGCAAGCAACTGATGAGCTGGACATCTCACTTCTTACCCTCCTGTATTATAGCCATATGCTTTCTTTTTGACCCTTTCACAGGACTTTGATCTCCATGGTGGTAGAGATTGTTTCCTCTGTGGATACTCACCGCTGAACTCAGTGATAGTTCCAGTGAGCACTCACTGGATCTCCCAAGAAAGAACCAGAGAGAAGCATCTGTAACAATCCTAATGTCTCTCCCATAGTAAACATTTAAAAGGAGTTCCTTTTTCCGCCCCCACTCAGACAATTCCCTTCATTGTTGATAGCTCCAACCCCACCGCCACCCCCACCCCCCAAACAGGGGATATCAACTCTGAGCTTGGCATCATGGGCTGCCGATTGCTTCATTGTCTAGTATACTAGTCGCCAGCCCCTGTTTAAATTAATTAAATTAATTTAAATGAGCACTTTGATTTCCTAGCCGTGATCAGAGCCATGCTTCAGTTGGTTCTATGCCAGCTGTGACTAGTGCCTTTCACATTCAATAGTGCACACCTAGAAAGAACATCTCCCTCCTCACAGCAAATTCCATTGACCTGCACTGGCCTGGAGGGGTGCACGACACACCCTTTCTACCAGTAAGACCAAAGAGAAGACTTGGAAGGGAATCATTGGACCCCGAAACAAAGACACTAAGAATCATAAGTAACGGTTTGAGTTCATGTGCAGGATGGATACCAGACAGTTTCCTTTTAGTCAAATGTTTTTAATAGCCATTCCACATATGGATGAGAAATGGATTTCATAGCCTCTAGAGAAGCTTTTGCTTGCTGATAATTGAAATTTTGGTGTTGTGTATTTTTAAACCTATTGGTATTTTTTATTTTTTTAGCATCTGAAAAGATAGTAGGACATAATTAAGAATTCTGATTTCTCCATTTATCCTCCCTCTGTTAGAAACTATAAGTCAATTAATCTTGATTTTTAAAATGAATTTAAGCAGATTTCCAATCACACTAAAAATGTTGCCCCTTTAGTTTCTCATTTCACATATTACAGTATCATCTTCTGTTTTGACACATATCCTATTACCTCCCCAGTGTGATTCTGAACATCACAAAATTGGAACCAATTATATAACATACTCACTAGAATATAGGTGATCGTGTTTTATTCAACATAATTATCAAGACCTTTCAATGAGAGGTTCAAGAGTGTTTATCTCAGGAATTTCATTTCTTTCTTCAGAAGTAAAGTTTAATTTTTCTTGGCCATGTGATATATTTATTTTATGTAAATTATTAAAAGTAAGCATAATACCTACAATTACTGTAAGCCAAAGGAACCAATAAGTAGCAGATAAAGCCTGTATTAATGGTGAACAATTTGAATCTGCAGGAAAGGGGGCAGTTTCTATGTTTAGTGTGAAATATAGCAACAGGTTAGTTTAAATAGAAACACATTTCCTGATTATAGTCATATCAGAATGAAATTTACACAGTTGTAGAAACTCAACAAAAGCACAAACAATTTGCTTGGGGAGTTATAAATCTTTCCCTTTTAATGAAAGGGTCTCTTTAGAAAGCTCTCACTCATTATCCTGGTGTCAAATTCTCCTCATAGCAGCCCTAAGACTCATCATCGAGAAGGGGAATTTCTTTGGGGCCTAATCTGATCTGTTTTTCAGTCCTTAGTATGATCCTGCAATAATGTGGGATGGACAAAAAGTACATGCCCATGATGCTGTCTGTCCCTTTCGGAGACAACTGCTGGGGAGCCTATATGAAATATATGTACATAATATTATCTCTGTAATAGAATGTGTGTAAGAAACTGGGCATTTCACAGTGTATCCTTTCATTGTCTCTTCTTGTTTTTGTTCTGTAGGAAGTGGTTTCAGATGAAAGGCATCAAGGCGGACAGCTACTGGAAGAACCAAAGTTGCTGCATTTCAAAGGGAATACTTTCAGTCTTCAGATCTCGGTCCTGGATATACCCCCCTTCCTCTGGAGAATCAAACCATTCACTGCATGCCAGGTACTGGCCCAATGGGTTTCTAAAGAAACAACATTACTTTAGTCAGCATGTGTGTCACCAACTCTGGTGAGAATCCTCTTGATATTCTCCGGTCTCTGTAAATGTGGCTTTACATTTCAAAACTGTCACATAAAATGTAGTGGGGTAGGTCATACACATGCAAAATGAATCATATTAAAAAATGAAGCATAGTGTCTGATATTCAGAAATTTCTAGCAGATAGGGGGAAAGGTACTTGCACGGCAGTACCTTTCAGACATTTCTTCTCTCACCTGTTCTTTCTGTGGTTGCTTAATGTAAGTTGAAGATGACAACTTAATGCCCAAGCACTATATTTGTGTATGTTGGTTTATTAAATCAAAGTCAGTTCATTCTAAGACACTATTTTAGTGAGAAACCTCCTGAGAGGGTGCTTCAGAGTAAAGATTTCTGAGAGAGAGAGCTAAGAGTAGGCTAGATGGGAAGAAGAAATTATATACTGAGGAGCAATGGTAGAATAATTCTCTTGAATCTATAAATAATTAAAAATATTTATATACCACTGTCTACAGTCTTTGAATTAGTGGTTTTGTTGCTGTTGTTGTTCTTTTATTTTAGGGTGACTTATAGTCTCTATGCACCATTTTAGCAGATATTTCACTACCCTCTTATCAATTTATGATCCTCTCCTAAAGTCCAGGAGAATTCCTGGTGAGGTTATATGTATTGTCATTGTAAGGAGTCAGCAAATAGGCCATGGTTTCTTAAGTCACAGGCGTCTGTGCTTCATGGGACAGGATGTTTCTAAAACTCTGAAGAAGCTTCTGGTGGACTTATATTGATCTGAAATCACAGGAGGGTTTCAGACTTCTTTGTTCTGCCCATCAGCATAACCTGCCAAGCCCTGTGGGCTTCATAACCTTTCCATCCTTGCTGCAATACTGGTGGCGTTGTTTTTAATACACAAGGCATGCCAGCCTGTCAGAATGGGAAACAGCCAAACCACAAAGAGAAAATCATGATTGCAGCAGGAAAGTTAGAAGAAAGGTGAACCACTAACCCTTTCAACTGCTAAAATTCAGAATTTTCAAGTTGGACAAGCCTGCCTTTTCCTATTTCCTTTTTTCAGACTTCTTGTTATCCTGTGGAATCATCCATCTCTGTGCTGTGGGAGTGCACTCAAAGCAACAAGAACCCCTCTCACGACCACAGATTTTGTGTGTGTGTGTGCCACATTCAGTACATTTCTTTATGGAGGGATATTTTCCATGAATAAATGTATTGTTTATGATTTTCAAGACCTAGCTGGCTCTGTTTTCCAGTAAGCAGTATTCAAAGTTTCTAACCAAAATTGAACTTCGGGGTATTGTTAAAGTAAGTCCTGATAGTCCATGCAAATTTCTCTTTATTAATCTTTATAGATTATAAGGATCTTACTTCACTGGATCTAATGTGAATGACTCAATCCAAAGTAATCATTAATTTTATTGCTCAGAGATAAAAAAAAAAAATCAGATGAAGGACCCTTACCCTGGAGCAGCACTTAAACAACAAGTTTAACATCAGGGATTCCAAAGTGAAGGGAGGTCGGAAAGGCTTGGGGGACTAAGTGTCTTCTGATCTAGGCTGCCACAGGGATAGCCCATACCAGAGAGCATTGGCTTGTGAGAAAACCCCACACATTTCACTGCTCAGGAGGAGCTGGGTAGCAAGTAGGTTGTGAACGTGTTTAAATATTTGCCTTTTGTAATTGAGTATAATTTGAAAGAGTCTTGGAAGGCTGAGAAACAATTTCATTTTCTCTGCACCAGAAGACGTGACCACTGAGTTTTCACTTCGCTTCGTTTTCCTTACCCACGAGCGGCTTTCGGCTCTATGCTTCCTTCTTCTTCCCCATCCCTAACCACCAATTTCCTTGCCCCTGTCATCATTGCAGCCCTCCAGCTTGTGTGAATGCATTTTGCACCTGGCTTAATGGCCATGCTGTGTTTGCTCCAGGCATTAGATAGAAGCACTTTGGGGAGGGTTTGAGTTCAGCCTGCTTGAACCTCATGTAGCGCATCCTGTGCACGGGCAACCTTGGCGTGGATAATAGGAAATGGTTTTTCATTAGGGCTTAGTGGTTAGGAACTAACAGAGCCTTTTTTTGTTATCCCAGAGAGCTATTGTGGAGACAGGGAATCACACTCTTTCTGACAGCACTTAGTGGTCTCCCCTCCAACCAGTAATTCTCCCTGTCATCTCTAGCTCAAGGCGGAGAAGACCTCTAGCATTACTTGTTGTCCCATGCCCATGACTTCTCCTGACTTCAAAGGAAGGATTCTGAGACTCGCCATATGAGACTTGGTACCCAAATTGTACACTTCCAAGAAATGTAGAATTCTTGGAAGGATTCTTATAGAATATCCCTGGGAAATGTAGAATTTCCCATGTAGTGCTAGACATCAGGCATACCCAACTCCTAAAATATTGGCCAACTGGTCCCTAAAATATGTCATCAGCAAAAGTCATGGAGAAGGTTTTACTAATGCTGAGAGTTCAAGATTAAGTCCAGAGCAGTGTGGTGACAGCCAACAGATAGGAGAATGTATGAATTTGCATCTTTTTGGTTTCTGTCCTTAGGGATTATTGATAATTTGCGAAATGCTATGTCTTGTTTTCTTCTTAGGCTTTAAGATGCTACATAATTGGGGATAGGCAAGGCACTGCGCTCTCCTCCAAATTAGCAGCTCTTCTCCGAGATGAGATAAATAATTCTGCTTTCAAGAGGTTGTTGGGGCCGGAAAGCTCCTTAACCATGATTCTCTTTATTCCTTGCTGACTGTGGTGTGAGGGAACTATAATGCACCGTAGACATTAAGTATTAATTTATTTTTTAAGTCCAAGGAAACACAACGCCAGGCTGACACCTCCGAAGGATAAAAGGAGCTGTCTCTTTCAGCATGCTCTATGTCTTGGAGAACCCAGTGTCTGTCTCCTGCTAAGATGTGATTTACATTCTCTCCATCTGCTAGGAACCTAATTATAATGGGAATCAAAACGAAAACATTTCCGGAATTCTTTAAACACCCATAACTTTGCTACATGATGTCCTCCCCTATTGCTTTTCACATAATTCCTTTCAGCACAGCCAGCATCTTGTGTGTGTGCTGTATGTGTGCATTTTAATAGTTGAAGACAAAATGGTTGTCCTGAAAACATGCTAATCACAGTGCTTCTAAATCTATTGTTTTTAGTGTTTTGTTGAGCACTTTGGGCAATTGCTTCTCAAGCCAACAATAAAACATGGTCTTGGTACTGTCAAACTCAGACGCCTAAGAGATGTTTTGATTGTGTATATTGGAATAGAAAGAGAAAAGAGAGGAATTCTAGTTCTTACTGTCTTGTATTCCTGCTAGGAAAGAGAAAGATTCTCTCTGCAGTGAGCATTTACTCTCTTAGCTTTCTTCTAAAATTTTCAGGAGAGAAAAAAACAGAGCAGAAAGTTTAGCAAGTGATGCCATGGAAAATTTAAAATAAAAGGCCAGCAGTAATTTTCAGGAGGATAAACATTACTCAGCATTCAAATCCAATCTAGAATATATAAATTCGTTTACATTTAGACCTGAAATTTGACTTTTTCTAGCTCTGAAATCAGTGTACTTTATTACATGGCAATGAGTCCAAATTCAGCTAGAGGAAAAGCAAAAAAAAAAAAAAATGAAACAAATTTCTAGATTAATTGGACAAATATCCCTTTTACCCCAAAATATATTACTATTAGTTGCTTTGAAGAATTTAATACAAAAATAAATAAATGCACCCAACTTCACCATCCCTAACCTAATGAAAAACCATTTCCTATGAAATTATAAAAAAAAAATAAATGCACAGGTTTAAAGAAGAGATATCATTTGAAGGCTAATCAAATCAAGAAGGAGAGAGAGAGGATGGGGCAACTGATGACAAAACCCTTGAATACCAGGTCGAGGCCCAGGTTTAACATGGCAGGCAAGAGGAAACAGTAGTTTCCCACTAACACTGGGATCATGTGAGGAAAGCCCAGTTCCTGGGTGTTCCAGTTCCATCAATGTGTTGTACATGGTCACAGGTAAGAGAATGACTATTTTACTCTAAAAAAAATCAGTGAATACCGAGAATACTGCTACCCTGCTCAGTTTCCCTCTTCAGTCTAATTTCGATACTCGCAAAACGGTGTACAATAGAAACTGAAAGGTAGAGGGCTGCCAAAATGATTAGTATAGTTAGCTCCAACACTGAGGAGACAGAATGTCTTAATGGAGGTGGAGACACTGGGAAATAATGGCAAGAAACAAAATATGGAGGTAATTATAGTATCATGGTATAATCACAATGGAAAGTAAAGTCCAAGTTTTAGGTTCAGTTCACAACAAAGGGAAAACCACTATCATGTATGTATAAATTCATATCAATAAAATGCATCACACAGCTGTAGAAGCAGGCAAATCCAAGTCTAGGGATAATTTGTGTCAAACATTAGACTGGTGGCTTCTCCTGACTCACATAATTATTGGGACAGATGAACCCATAATCAGCAGGAAGAACAAGGGATGGTGGCTCTTGCTCTTGGTGAGCCCAAGGTCAGCAGGCCAGACTTGTGGCTGCAAAGTTGAATGAATACAATGACTGAATGTCAGATGGCAGGCTGTTGAGGACTCCTGGGGTTGAAAAGCAACCTATTGACTAAATCCCAAAGTATCAGAAGTTTACGAGGCAGATGCAGGTTCCTGGCCCAACAAAAAGGAAAGCAAGCTTTTCCTCATTGTCCACTTCTATTGGAAGCAAGCCACACCCTGAAGACAATTAATTGGATCAAGCTTGTGACCTGAGTAAGAGTATTGCATCCTTCTCTAATCTTATCCCCTTATAGAGGCCTATGACTGATTGACTGTGATTGCATTGTGTTAGGTCAGGTCCTGGGTGATTACTAGGTAACTGTCAAACCACTGATAGCCCTGGGCCAGTCAAATTAACAAAGAACCTTAACTATCACAACTCATATAAAATGTCTTATAGTAATTAAAAGCATAATGTCAGGGATCAACACTGATGTTGTTATTGGAGTTCTCCACAGTGAGATGGTATTGTTAATTGCCTCATATACATGTAAAAACTGGACAACTAATAAGGAAACTGCAGAGAAATTGGTTTACTTGGACATTGATGTTACAGAAGAATATTGAAAGTACCCTGGACTGACAGAAGTAAGCATGTATGTTTGGGATAAAGTCCAACCAGAATTCTCTTTAGAACCAGAAAGGCAAAACTTTGTCTCATGTGCTTTGGATATGTTGTAAGGAAAGACACCATGGCACAGAAAATGGCATCACGCTTGATAAAGCAGAGGGTCAATGAAAACGAGGAAGAGCTTCAGCAAGATGGATTGACACCAGGATTGCAACAATGGGTTGAAACATGAACATTGTGAAGATGGCACAGTCCTGAGCAGTGTTTCGTTCTGTTGTGTATAGACACACTGTGATCAAGTGACACCTAACAAGAAGAGATGGCAGCTAGACACATGGAAACCGATGAGATCTTGACAAAACCAGAAGACAGAAAGATAGAAGATTGAGATTTGAAAGAAAGGTTCGCCATGGCTTCATAAAATGCAGGAAGATTCAGGAGGAGCTGTGAGGAAAGAATCAGACAAGGCAGAGAAATAGCAGAGCTTGTACATGCTATTATTTATTTTACATGATGTAGAATTTGATGAAGGGAAAATCTATCTTGAGCATTTTAGAGAAAATTACTTCCTCTAAAAATTACAGGGAAAGCTGAATCATTCTGAAATGTACTCTGCTGCAGTATTACCTACAAAAAAAAGAACAGAGAACATATTAAGTTAAAAAAAAGCAAAACAAAACAGCACACACATACATAAACATATCATATATTAAAATGAGGTGGGCGTGGGGGTTCTCACATAATGGACCTGGGCTATCTTGTTGGCTGCATGAGAAAATCATGCTTTTTTAACTAACCCCTGGTACGGGAGAGTTTCTCCTAGGATTTCCTGAGGATGATAGTGATCCTATGAAACTCACTTGGAGTATATTTCATTGTTTCCTAGTTCATATAATCTTACTATGTGAATGGCATGTTCACTGTAGTTTCATGAGATAGCTATTTCAACCAAGGACACAGAAACAATTGCAGCTATTGCAATGACAAAGAGATTTAATCAAAGGATGGGTACAAAACCCTTGTTAGAAATAGCTGGGCCAGCATCAGAGAACACTACTAATGATATTGGGAAGCTAGCAATTTCAGGAATACCAAACTAGAGCAATGAGCAGATGATCCTCAAGGGAAGGTCCAGAGACCCCAGCAATCCTCAAATGTACTGAAAATCTTTAAGCCTTCCTGCTGGTACCCTGGTACTAAAAGTGTAATGTTGGCTTTCCCTTCTCCCGTACCACCCATCTCTAGGAGAATGCCTCTGATTGAGAGTACCCAATTGTGAGTCTGGCTGGTAATAGTACCTGTAAAAAGTAGTTGCAGCCCCTGACCTGTGGTAGTAAACTGATACTGGAAAGATTGTTTGCAATCCTAACAGATCACACCTTGCCTTGGAGTCTCAATGAAATGTCTCTTAGTGTCAGACAGCCAGGCCTTCTTTAAGTCCCCTTTCCTTTCTCTTCTCACTACCTTACTTCATATCAGGGTTTTGAGACACCACGAAAAGTTTTTCAGTTACCAGTGACTAAGTTGCATGGCAGTAGTAAATGTTTCCTTAGCTTTTCATCCTGTGCTTTCTCTAGGTATTCAATAGTCTCTCCTCTAATCCATCCCTCGTTGCTGAAAATTGTGATGTGTGGGATTTTCTGTGGGAAAAATTAGAACAAAAGATATGGAAGCTAGTGTGCAGATTAGAGCTAGAATGGGTGACTCCCCATTACTTCACATGAATAGATGGAATTTAAAGCCTAGCTTTTGATCTGAAAGCACACACCGACTTCATCAGCAAACTCAGATTTTCAAATTTGATAACTGTTGGTCCACCTTTCTAGTTTGGGAGAAGATTATCTTTATATCAACATGTAAAGAAACAAATTAATGAGATACAAAGAAGGAGGGATTAGGACTAATAGAAATTGGATATACATGGCTGCTGCTTAGCAGTCCCAGCATGATTTGAGTATGAAGAAGAGACTATTTATTACATGAAAGCATTTTAGTGATTAACCTCTGCTTCACATTATTGTGAAGGCATTTGTTTCAATACAGCTCAACTGGTGACAGATATTGGCTGATATTGGGCAGGGGGGTAATAATTATCTATAAAGATAATCCTTTATATTACTCCCATTAAGTAAAAATTATTATTATTCGGGTTGAGGCCCAGTGGCGTAAAAGTGGTTGAGTGAGGGACTGCGACCCGCGTGCTTGGGGGTTCAGATCCAGCGGCGGCTCTCAGGAGCGGCACTGGGTGGCTCCCATAACCACCTGAGGGCAGTGAGGCCCACAAAAAATTATTACTGTTAAATCTCCATTAAGTCTCATGAGGGTGGGGCCCAACTCAATTATTTTGTTATTGTTTTCCTTATTGTTTATCTCATATGAAAGTTATTTTAAGTACTGTGTCTGGCCCTTAGCAAGCACCAGACATATAATTGTGAAATGGATGAATGAATGAGAAGTTGACAAATTATATCACTCTCCATTGACCCACCTGGTTGGGATCTGTGTGCATGATTTTGTAGTATTAATATTTTGAGAGATATATTGTATGAATGTTGTGAGAAAATTGTATGAATTTTTGTGAATGTGTTTATAGTAAGAGGATAGGCTCAGTCAACTATTTTTAGCATAAATTTTAAGTGACTAAATATTTTCCTACCTCATGTTTAGGAAAAATGATGGCAAGAGGTACCTTCTAGAGACAAATACTTTATGAGTGAAAAGACAATAGCTAAAAACATAGGGTGTTCTTTCCAATTGTATGTCACCAAGTGAAATTTCATCTCTTGCAGTGTGATTATGGGATTAAAATGTTATCAAGTGAAATTGACATTAATTACTTTTGTGCTGCTTGGCATATGCTGAAACATTATTTCTACAACAATTCTACCAAAGTCACTTCGGCAATTATCTCTGCTGTGATCATCGTCATCATCATCATCATAATTATTGCTATTAAGTCTCTCCTGTTCGCTGTTCAGCTGGGCTGTGCATACCATGCTTCTCTTTTTGCCCCTATCTCTTCTGCAGGAAGTTCCATTCTCCCGCGTGTGGTGCAGTAACCGGCAGCCCCTGCACTGTGCCTTCTCCCTCGAGCGCTACACGCCCACCACTACTCAGCTGTCCTGCAAAATTTGCATCCGGCAGCTCAAAGGCCATGAGCAGATCCTCCAAGTGCAGACATCAATCCTAGAGGTGAGTCTTTGGTCTACAATGTATTTGACTCTTTCTGAAGGATAATACTAATAGCAATGCTATCTAGCCTTGCTACACAGGTTGAAAAGTAGTTTCAAACTGGGCAAAAAAGGTAAAGGCTTCAAGGAGACATCCTATTACATACACAATCCTGCCATAGCAGTAATAACAGTCATCTCAGAGTGGATACCCACACGGGCACACAAACTAAACAGATGCGGAAAGGTGAATGAGGCTGCAGTTACATATGCTGGAAATATATTTATGAATATAATGGAGAACACAGCAGGAACAATTGTGAAGGAAGACTTTTTAACCATAGTCATATTCTTCAAGAGAATGACCAGTGAGCCTAATGTCTCAAAGTTTTGGGGGGATATCAAAGTAAACAGAATCCACAAATGGAATGCACTACATCTTATTTTGGTGAAAGCAAACCATGGGGCTCTTAAACGCTTGGAATTAGCCATCTAAGGTTCAACTATTGGGCTCACTTCATCAACAATGAAAGGGATCACATTAGAAGGTCCAAAACAGACTGGAAAAACTGTGGACCAAAAATTGCATTCATAAAAGTCATCAGCCTCCCTGGTTAACCAGGGTCTGATTAAATACCTGAGATCAGCTGTCAGGTCTGGCCTTGAATTCAGTCTCATGGCTCATCTTGTAAGCAAGGAATAAGCACATTTACACTGTGCACAATAAGGAAGTACATACCCCATAAAACCAACAATTATTTGAGATGAAAATGGAAGCATTAAACAGGATTAATGGAAAGGGTAAACATATGGAGGAAGGGAGATAACCACTACTACATTGTAAGAACTATAATCAATGGTATGAAAGAAAATATTAAAATGAATTGTTGAGTGGAAAATGAATTTGTTTTGTACACTTTCACCCAAACCATGCTAACTTACCCACACCACTGAGTTAATCTTGTCTCATAGCACCTCTATAGATAGAGTACAACTTCATTTTTGGATCCAAACTTATAAATTCTTGCAAGTGCAGACAGTCTCTTCTTTCTCCAGTAAATGGTTGATGAGTTTGAATTGTCAACTGTGCAAGTAGCAATCCAATACTCAATCCACTTGTCACCCCCCTAGAAAAATTAAAAAGCAAGTTTCTGGTTTCATTTAACAATAATAGTAATAGTTAAAGCCCTATATCAAATTTATTCCAACTCCTAGTGAACTAGGGAGGTTTTTCTGAGACCATACATCTTTAAAGTAACAGATCACCTTTCATCTATGGAGAGACTAGTGGGTTTGAACCACTGACCTTGACCCATGTAACCTAACCAATATCTAATCTACAGCACACCCAGGGTTCCTTACATCACAAACACACACACAAAAGTTTGAAAAAGAAAAAAGAGGGTTTCTGGCTATTAGATTTTGGCATTTGGGTTTAAAATAAGAGAATGAACTAAACCCTAAATCATAAAGGGAATGCTACGTAAATTCTGCCATGCTGCAAATGGTAATGTCCCCAACTACTAGCCAAGAGGTTGGAGGTTTGAGACAGCCCACAGGTGCCTCAGAAGAAAAGTCTTGTGATTTACTTCTGAAAATTCACCCATAGACAAGCCTATGTTGCATAATCTAGTCTGGCACACATGTGGCTATTGATGCAGAATCAACTCAAGGAGAACAGTGAGCAGGGGAGTGAGTTTCCCCTATACAGTGAACACCCGCTCCTCAGAGAACTTTGATGTGGAGTTAGTTGTCATCAAGTCGATGCAAAGTCATGGAGAACCCATTTGTGCAGTAGAATAGAATACTCCATTACTATTTTGAAAACAGATCACCAGATCTATCTTCTGAGGTATCACTGGGTGGGTTCGAACTGCCAAACATTGACCAGTAGCCCTACATGTAATAGTTTGCTCTATGTGTATGCTCTGTGAACGCACCTTTGGAGGAGATGGTATGTTGCCTTTTGTACACTAAACTATAAAACTTGGCACATCATCTAAGATTCTCTAATGACTGAATCTAGATGGTACAGTTGTTACATATTAAAAAGAGTCAAAGGTCACCATCAGGATGCTTTTTTCCCCCTAGATCTGACTAGTTTCCCCATATATGTTATTTATTCTTGGAACCTTGGCTCCTTGCTGACTTGTAATTTCTTATACCCTCCAGGCTCAGGGTTCTCCACAACCATATTCTCATTAAACCACCATTCATCAACACAATAATCTAAGAAAGAGAAGGGCTTTGTCTTAGAACATATCACTATCAAAGGGAAAAATTGAAATGGAAACCAAAGGAGTATTCACTTAGGAACCTTTTCAGAAAGACATCTGTCCTCTGCCATGGCTCTGATTTGCCATAGATCACTAAGTAATTTACTTGATGTGAATTTGAGTTTATAGAGTAGACGATAACACATTGGCATTCTTTTCTCCCTGGTGACTTCAGAGGAGAAGGAAAAATAGCAGATAGGGAGACAGGAGATTGTAACTTTTTTTTATTATCAAGGTGGGACTTATTCTTAGGTAGTATAGGAACAACACATTTTATCACTCACCTGTAGGATAGGCATGTATATACTTGTCTCTATTCATATGTATGTATGAATAAGAGCATATATGTATATAAGTGTGTATATCTGTATATTAGATACCTGTATATAGATAGATAGATATACACACATACACACAAAGAAATACACAAGAGTCACTAGTTGGCTTAAATAGTTAAGTGCTAGATGACTGCCCCAAACACTTAGTGATCAAGAACGTCTGAAGTAACTCAGCCAGTGAGTTCCTTGTGGTGTACATTTCTTACAGTCCCGCTTTTCAACACGGCGACCTCCATGAATCTGAGGTGATTGAACAGCCACTGTTGAGTCACATTTACATACATACAACTCAGTGCCAGCTTGTCTTCTTTCTAAATGACAACAACAAAATCATACAGCCTTCGAGCATTATCATTTCTCTCCATTCTCCATGCAGTTCATTGTTTATGCAAATTCCTAATTTGCCATTGCTAATTTCCCAAATAGATTTTCTGAAGAATAGATGACTTTGCAAAGTATTATGCCTCAAAATTGATATCTGTCTTAACTGGCATGTTTATACAGTATTTGCATTCATTAATGTCAATTGGCATTATGTGCTAAAATGGTTTTGATCGTGAATGTAGATGAAGAAATGTTGGGTGGGATATTTTTAGAGCCTCCTTCTTCCATTGTCATGGCATGTTTAACACAATGCATTCTAATGTCAAAGAAAATGTGTAGAAAGATTTTAAAATCAAAACAAAAGAAAAATCAAAGCGCTCGTATTGGGAAGTGCTGTGAACAGGCAGAACTGAAAGAAGGCTTTTTGTCTCTTTGCCATCAATGTATGCAACAGGACAAAAACAGAATACCATGCTTTGTTCCATTTTTAAAAAAAGATCTGGATATTAGAGGGCAGTTTCCTCTCATACAGCAGGGTATTTATGTAAAGAGGAATATGATAATAGAGTCAACTTCCTAATATCATTCCTATTTCCTTAAATGAAGTATTGAAATACGTGGATGAAAAATGGGCTAATAAATTCAGTAGTATTCTGTACCTGTGTTCAGTCCTATTTCTAATATTTCACAAGTTTAGAGTCACTTCGAAGTGCCTTGAGGATGGCATCATAGATTTTCTCTGTAGTAGGAGGCAAGTCTATGAACCTTAGTTAAAATTCAATATTGGACGATAGTATTGCAACTTGTGGGCTACTGTGTGTCTTCAGACACTTTATACTGTCAAGCATCACCTCATGTAGTCCAGTGGTTCCTAATGCTTTGTAACTATATTACTTAAAGCAGCCTAATTTGCTATTATTTTCTGTCAGAAAAATAACTTTAGAAAGGTACACTATTTCAAGCACTATATGATGTGTTTTCACTGTTGTCACTTTACCATCACAACTTGGCTAATTATTAATACCACCATAATTTTACATGATGATATTTTCAAAAAGGTCAACTATCCGGGCTAAGGTCACAGAGCTAGTATGATGAATGGCAGAGTTCCAAATGAAGACACTTGAATTCATGTCTTGGCTATCATACTATAATGCCTCAGGATTCCAGTCAAAGTTGTTTAACTTTTTCCAATAATGTGATATAGTTCTTCTCTTTGAGGATGCAAGCATTAGAAAGAAGCATTAAAGTATCATTAATTTTTTTCTTGAAGTACCTGGAAGTGTATGGAAATTGGGATCTTTCTTCAGGGCTGCAAAAAGGATCGAACTTAATCATTTCACATGAACTAGAAGTGCATTCATTCTAAAGATCTTCAAGACCCGAAAATGTTTTTTTATGTAGATGTGCCTGCAAAGGGTTCTTGATAGAGTGACCACTCAAAGTCCATTCAATCTCAGGATTGTCTGACTCCAGAGAAGAACAGTTGTCTGGTGATAAATCAAGAATAAAAATGATCTTTTTAATGATTTTCCTTCAAGATGAATTCTAGACATGGGCCTACATCAATTAGTAAACTAGGAATCAATTCAGTTATCAATGTGTATTTTATTTCATGGCTAATCGGTGGTAGAAGACTCATTCAGGTAGCTTTGATGATTTAATAAGAGTTTCTCTTGTTAAAATAATAATAATAATAATAATATAGAAAAAAAGTTTAGGAACTTTTTAGAAATACCTTTGACATTTTTCATTTTTTTAACACTTCCTTTAAAATTGAAATTTCTACTCCTGAAAAAGAAACAAAATCCCTGCACATTAAGATGAGTTTCTACTGCCTCTCATTACTTTAATAAGTTGGCTTAGTATCAATGGATCACAGATGTAATGGTCAAACCAAAAGAAAAATTCTCTCTCTCTCTCTTTCCCTCCATTTAACATATCATAATATTGATTTTCGAATATCAACATCCAGGCAGTGTCAATCCTCTTTGAAATCATTTAATTCTTTGTGTTCACCATAACAGCCATCATGTTTCTTTATACCTCGAATGCTTAAGTGCTTTTCCAAATAAATGTTCTCTTTCAGTCAAGGCAGTAATGGGTCCTTCCTGTTCTTTGTTAAGGCAATCTATAGATGTAGGTTGGTTCCCTTTCACTGAGCCAAACTAAATTGCACAGTGACTATTGCCAATTGATATCATAAAAAACAAGAGCATGAATAGTCTCAAATTGTAAATTGGAGCAAAGCAAGTTTGTTCATAATAAAAGGTTGGAAAGACTTCCCAAGAAATGAATGTCATTAAGGGTTGAGCCCCAATGGCGTAAGTGGTTGAGTACGGGACTGCGGCCTTCGGGTTTGGCAGTTCAAATCCAGCGGCGGCTCTCAGGAGCAGTGCTGGGTAGCTGCCACGACCACCAGAGGGCAGTGATGCCCTCCAAAAAACAAGAAAAAAAGAAATGTATGTCATCATTTTTATTAATGTAATAGTATTGAAGGTTTACTTTTTTTTTTCTGGTGAAAGCAACCTAAATAGGAACCTTTCATGTTGTAATTTTTCCTTCAAGCAATTCTCTTATCTTCCCAAAGTGGTAGAAGTTGAGGGATAATATGTCTGTTACAGACTAGACAGAATACTTGGAATTTCTCATTGATTTACAACTCCCTAAGCTAACCAGGTAGCAGCCGCTTATCTCAGATGTGCAGAGCATGAAAATCTACTCTTCCCCTGCATATTTAATTTAAACAATCAGAAAATGTGATGTATCTACAGGATTCTTATTACCTGCCTCAGAAGTCTTTTATAATGCATCATAAATGTTACATAAAGTGTCATCCCTATGCCTGGAAATACTTTAAATTTGGAAACTTCTATGGGTGAAATGAGCATCCACATTAAAGTGCTATAAATAGAAAATAGCATTTCTTTTTAGATTCAATCTCACACAAAATTTTATTCATCTTTAAATAAGAACACATTCTCTAGTTTGTTTGTTTTTATAAACCTGTCTTAGATGGTCTTTCTTCTGCCAACAGTAAAGACAGGGTTTAGTTGACACTTCACAGGTCCCATGAAGATTTTCAAGAACTAATTCTGCCTATGATGTCCCTTTGGCAAGCCACTGTTGCTCTGGTTAATGAACTCAGGTGCAATTCTACCCTGACAGCTACCAGGTGAACTTCGATGGAATCACCTCTACCCCAGCCTCCTCTCGGTTTCTACCATGTTCTCAATTCAGGAATTATTCAAAGAAGCTATTCTAATTTTATCTACATTTTTAAAGCCAGAAGAAATTTTACAAATCATGATAAAAAATTATGTCTCTTGTAACCTTCTTTATGCAGTAAGAATCTGAATAAGTTTATGTTATTGCCCTCCAATATATCATCACAGAATTGTCTACTCTGCAGTAATATCCACATATCCATCCAATTTCTATTCACTTGATGATGCCCAGTGCTGACACATCCTTTGAATGAGCAGAAATACTCCTCCCAGCCCCCCCTCCCCCAAAGGCTTTCATCCTTTTTTAACCACCTGATTCCATGAATTTATTTGTGCTCATCCTGAAACAGGGTATTACAGTGAAATGAATACTGCTGTGGGTATTGGATATCAGAATACTTGTTTCAGCTCTAGCGCTGACAAAAGGCCTTATCATACATTAATAAGAATCCCTATGTGAGCCAATTTCATCAATTAGCAAATTTTGAAAGGAAGATATGCCAAGCCTGAAGCTTTATAAAGGTGTGAGAACCTAGGATGCAACCCCAGAAGGCCCACCATAGCTGCAGAGTCGACATCTAACCATGTCCGTAAAGATCAAGATATGACTCATTTAAGGAAAACAGTTCAGAGCCGGCATGTGAAGAAAGACAGAGAATTCCAGTTCCTGAAGTGAAGATTTGTCTTAACTTGCCTCCTAACCCAAACTCAGATTTGATGCTCCAATTTTCCTTTGGACTAAATTTTTATCACTGTATAAAAAAATAGCAAAATTTAGCAACTTAGAACAATGACTCAAAATTCGGTAGATCAGAAGTTTATATGAAGCACAACTGGATTCGTTGTTCAGTTTCTCACAAGACTGAAAAGTCAGGTGGGTGTTGACCAAGACGCTGATTTCACTTTAAGCCCAGAGGCATTTCCAGGTGTGATGGAGAATTCTAGGATTGATGACCATAGGACTGAAGCCTCAGCGTTCTTGCTACCAGCCAGGATTGCGCTCAGTTCTGAGAGGGCTGATTCACATCCTAGCCACATGATATAGACACCACCAACCACCCCCACCTTTCATTCCCCAGGCCAGTAGAAGCATATCCTTATGGGAGGAGCTGCCTCCTGTTTCTTTTAAGGGATGGTCTGATTAGGCCAGGCCCACCCAACATAAACTCTCTTTGGTTTACTTCAGAATCAACTGATTAGGGATCTTAAATGCCTCTTCAAAATCGCTTCTTCTCTATTAAATCTTAATCATGAGAGGGATTCCATTTCAATGACATAGTTACAGGCTTTCATATTTGGTTAGTTTGCATAAAATTACCATCAACCCTGGATTTTTTTCAGTCTGATCGATTATTGCTGGGTCTGTGTTGAATCGGATGCTCCAATTGCTATGAAGTGCTGAAATGGATAAGCCTCTTTGACTGTGTCTTATCTAGTAGCAAAGAGGGCAGCTGAAGCCTAGGAGCCTGTGTGAGTCCCCCAGCTAGTCTAAATTATTTTCTCTCCCTGGTGGTTCTGCTTTATGAAAGTAATTTAATTAGGAAACAAAACCAAAAGGTATACAACTTTATACCCAAAAAGATTAAACACAAAGCAAAACTTTTAGGAGATTAATTTATAGGCAGATCTCTCTTATAGCTCTCCTGTCATGTGATTTCATCACCAATTCCTTTGATCAAGCTCACTCATTTGTGGTCCCTTCTGACTGTCAGAGAATCATTCCCTCTGCTGAACAAAAAATTTCATTTCTCTCACTCAAGAGCTGCTTCCTACTGATTGTTGATGGGGACATCAACGCCTGATCTTCCCTGACAGATCTTTGCATGTTTGCAGCTGGCGATTGTGGCTCTGGAGAGTAAGAGGGTGCTGTAAATCACTTGAGCATGATTCATTAGACAAACAGAAATTTTGTTTACTATTTTAGAGAGGAGGGGAACTTGTCAACGAATTTTATAATCTGTCATCACAAGTAAGGCCTTTGTACATACATGTTAACACAGAGTTTATACAGAAATGAATGTTGATTCATAATGCTGTGCATCTGATCATACTTTCCTTGTTTTATTTATAGAGTGAAAGGGAAACCATCACTTTCTTTGCACAGGAGGACAGCACTTTTCCTGCACAGACTGGCCCCAAAGCCTTCAAGATTCCCTACTCCATCAGACAACGAATTTGTGCTACATTTGATA